>KN728370.1:0-20501 GCA_000816745.1 Ancylostoma duodenale | reverse complement strand
AAAAGGTCCACCCGCTTCTTACTTATTCAATGTTCTTATGGCGATGTGATCCATGCCCCTCTCCCGAGCAGCCCTTGCTAACAACAGTTGCCCAGTAGCAGCAGAATGGATAGGGAGAATCGCTTGCGGATTCATGCCAGGAGGCATGACAATCTAAAAAACATGATCTCGTTTTGTTCATTGGGAACGAAAGAGATTCGAACTTACGCCGCTGCGTTCCCAATCATGAAAACGTTGCACCATCATGGTATGGATTTGACTTCGCCAGTCGTACATAAGTGATATGAAAGACATCTCGTCCGAAAGGGAATATGTTCGTGATCTAAGAAATGATTCGTGACTGCAAGCTTAATGGCTACATAAATTCATGCCTTCGTTGATACTAGAGACAAAAAACCCAAGCAAGGATTCCTGTCATCAATGCAAACAACCACCTATTGTGATAAACTACGAACCTCCAGATTTTGATGACAGTTTTCATCTCCTGCATGACAGCGCCGCAATTTTGATTGCCAACGTCTAGAGCCCGCTTCAGGTCTAGCACATCTCCTACTTCCCGAATCATAGTCATCGACTGTAAAAACATTGTATGAGATGTGAGAAATGAGAAAAAACCCTGAAAATACAATCACCTGCAGCAGTTTGATGTGTGCATGAGTCAGGATAGGAGGCAACACTCGCCATCCGACCACTAAGGCTTGCGTAACATCATCCACTAGTTTCTTGGCTGGTACAAGAGGACCATCTTCAGGGTCACCCTACAATGGATATCAGTTCAGATAGAAAGAAAGCAAACGTAAGAGAAAAAGAGAAGGATGAAATTGATTTCAATCTACAATAAAGTATTGAAAAAGAAAGTAAACCCACCAGAACCCCCAGCATAGCTCCAAAAGTGATGCTCTGAATAACGAAGTCAGGACGGGTACAGGCCAGAATCTAAAAGAATGTGTAATTATACATGGGCCTGATTTCTAGAAACATAAGTTTCAATCCACTAAAGTACTGCAGTTAATCCATCCCGAAAACTGTTTGCAAATCAGTAAGTCCACTGTACCTGATCACGACACTGGCGGGCGAGGTACCAGTCCGGCAGATGAACAGCTGCTTCCAAGAGAAGTTCTGGGTTCTCAACGTGAGGATTCTTCGCAATTTCGCAAAGCACTCGCCAGCGGCATAATTCGCGGGTGCATCTGTGGAGAAAACTTTTCAAGAAGGAAGAAGACACACAACATAGGTAAGGGGAGCATAAAAACAGACGGAAACGTTTAGGTCACTCAATGTGACCTTTCTTCGATATGAATCATGTATATAACAAAACTAACTTTGTTCGAAACTTCAGATAAATGTACGTTTGCTTACAAACCCGGCTATAAAATCCGCTATTATGGTGACTCATAGAGTGGTCAAGATAATCAGAATCATCTGTTTGGGTATATTCGAGCTACTATCAGGCTCCTAACAAAGTGCGAGCGAGCTGCGAGATGATCTCGTTAGTTACTTTTCGTATGAATAGTCACCCCGAAAATATGGAGGCAAATCCCGAAGAGTGAAAAAAACATCACACTCTGTATTATGTACTTACTGAATGTAAGCGTTATCCAGGAAGTCATATTCCTTGATCATAGCTTCTCCTATAGGAGTTTTGCCAAACTGGTTTTCCATTCTGTGCAACATGGAACTCGCAGTGGCCTGTCCGTGCTCCAATGCCTCTTCAACGTCACCCTGGAGTAAAGCCGTCAGTATGCGCAAAAATGTCAGATTACACTTCGCTTAAATCCATACCAACTGCTGCATAGCCAACATTTTGACCGTATCTGCCGTAAGCGCTCGTCGACTCCAAACAGCAGCGTACTGATCGAGTTCAGCCAGTTCAGAGTAGAGAGATCGGAGGTAATCCAACACGTCCTAAACATAAGACGGTTAAGAAAAGGCGATGCAAAATTGATGAAAACAACTAACCAAATGCTCCTGTAGAACAGGATCGATAATCTGCTGCATATATACCGGATTTTCTAGCATTCGTGGTATACGCAGGGCTTGGTTTTCGAGTAGAAGAATACCTCTGTGCCATGCGTGGTAGTGTCGAGAAATGAACTAAAGCGAAATGGGAAATCTACTGAGTTTCCTCAAATTCCTGCGAAAAGCTTACTTCTACAGCGCGAGGACCGATATGGATAGGAGGATTGCAGCGTGCAAATGTCTCCAGGAAAATGCTGATTACAGGGTGAACTGCGTGAGCTTGCTGGACGTGAACGCCAGAAGTCATGAAAGGAACAGCGAGCCCTATAATGATGTTTTTCTTGGAAGGCACACGATTTCGGTCGTTTTCTCGAACATTCAAAGAAAAATTACAAGTTACTGTGCAAATAGTACCTCCAATAAAGCTCCTCTCTTCGTCGCTCATTGAAATCCACAACGAGTTGAAAAGTTGTGAGAACATGTCTCCAACAAATGATATGTCATCTGAATTAGGAAGGGAGTAAACACAAACAATTTTACATAACAAATGCAAACGAACAGTTTTACAATAAAACATCATAATATGGCAGGAATAACACAAACTTCCACCCTCCCTTGAGACAGAAAGCAATTTTCGACAGAAGCAAAGAACCAAAATGGTGCTTTTGATTAGTGCGGCGCGAATCTCAATCACCTGTCTTTCAGTGCGCACCAACCAGCGTGATGACTTAGGCCGGTGTAGCCAAGATCTATTGGAAATCATTATTGTACTCGCAACAGTAGTTAAAAGAGTAACAGACTCGCAACAAGGTGCCGGTAAAACTGGACATATGGACGCACCATTCCCAGAATTTAATTTTTTTTTTCAAGAAATAACGCCCATTTTGTTTTCCCCACATTAATGTTCGATAATATTTTGGTAAAGAGCTTTGTCGAGATCACTGTTGGATTAGTGGTGATCTTACTTTCAGGACCATTGAGGTAAAAATGTCAATCTCACCTTGCACAGAGAAAACGAGACCAATGATACTGTCAACTGCAGTGGAGAAATCAAATGATGAAGCTTCAATCATCAAACTCTTCTGATCTTCGAGCAAAACGTCCAGCCGGGTGGTCATGTTTGCCTCGTCACCAACACCGCCCTCTTGATCGGTATCCATGGGTTCACCTGGTTTATCTCCTTCCTAAACAACACATCGATATGGGGATAGAAAATTATTTTAACCGATTCGGTCCGAATAGTAGCAATTCTCATTACAGGTTGAAAAATGTTACTCACAGAGTTTGGCAGAGATCTATCCATGTCGGACTCCAAATCAGATGCTAAAGAGGTTGAACGAAAACCAGCAACTGCCAACATGGTTCTCCAAAGGGTGGCGGAACTGTCAACAAATACACGTCGATGACTGGGGCCAGCGCTTCCTAACAAAAGAAACACGATAAAAAAAAGAATAAAAACTTATATTCAGGTCAAAAATGGTACACGAAAATGAGACCTCAATAGAACATAATGGAACGCACCGGAGACAGGTATACATCTCAGCATCAGCCACAAAGCATGCCGAAGCCAGAAGTAGTCACGGAAAGGTTCCCAGTCCTTCTCACGAAGTATATAGGACAGACGGGCAAGAGGATTAGCAGCAAGGTTTCGTTCAAAAACGAGCAAGAACTTTTCGCGTAGGTCTCGATCCTGCAAACCGCTCCATCATTTTTAGTGAAGGAAAAGAACAAAAAGGGATAGAAGAAAGGGGAAGTCTTTAGATCCCATATAGATGAAGTGCTAGAGCATTACCGCTCACCTGCGTGGTAAGACCCCAATGAAATGCGTCTTCTAACTTATCAGCATAGTCAGAAGTTAGTAAAAGCGGATGCTCAAAAACAAACAACACGACTTTCAGGAACATTTTCATTAATTCGCCATTTAACCTGAAATATATATTCACAACAATTGACCAAAATACATTTAAGAACATAATGCAAAAGTCACCTGTATCGTTTCTCAACAACGCTCTGCAGTCGAACAAGTAATGGCAGCCCAGGGTTAGCGGAGTGCTAAAAATAAGTATGATTAGAAAGCACATTAGGAGAGAAAAAATCTAACCATATAAGAAAGACAGAAAAACTAAGAATATAAACAATAAGTTAACAACAACTGACCCGCAACAAATAACAAAAAAAAAGATAGCGGTGGAGTAATAATAAGAGTCATTGTGGTAAACAAACCTCATCCCGATGAGTGACGACGAGCTCGGAGACAACACGAAGTACAACGTCGATAATTTTCTCAAATGAGGATCGCTCGATGAGTGGTAGGAGGACGTTTTGACAGATGGTTCGCTTTGCTTCAGCTGATATGGCTTCAATTCTTGGGCGCAGCAGCTCCAGAGCCATCGCAATCATCTCAGCTGTTGCCACTAAAGGAAGCAAAAAATAACAAGCTCAGAAACTACAGTGGTGTAAAAATTCATAACCGCACTCTTCTCTCTAGTCGTTTCTCCCTGCTCTGTGACGTGCATGATATGTTCTCGCACAGCTTTCTCAAGCACCTATAAAGAATGACAATGTAGGCGACCAGCGTATTTTAGAACTGGCACACGCTTCAACGAAGCAACATCTGGAGAAACTCTTACAGCAGCTTAGTTTTTTTGCGAATTTTCGCTAAAGATCACAACTTCACAATAAAGCTCGAAAAGATGTTGATGTTAGGAAGTTCAGTTATGGAAAATACCGTACAGGAGTACAAAAAAAGTCTCAAAAACAAAGGGACCTATTTATCGATTCCATAACAGATAAAACAAACACAAAAAGTCTTACTTACCTTTATGTAAGCTTGCAAACACATTGCGTCGAGATAACCCGGCTGTTGACTGCATATGACTCGAAGAAGTGAAAAAGCTGTGAAGGCGTTCATGACCAAACATGAAGAAGATCTAAAAACCGTTTGCTAACTAGTAGCAGAACCATGTAGAAATTGAGCAAATGACACCGTGTCAAATAATTGAGACTGGTTAAACGACTCTCGGGACTAACAAGAAATAAAGTTGGAAAAAGAACGAATGAAGTTGGAAAGCAGCAAAAAAATTCAAGACAGTGTGTCGAGAAGCTTACTTCACATAGGAGTTGAAGTGGTCATTCAAGTACTTGGATATGAACTGGTTCAGGATCTCGAACTCGTACATGCCAGTCATAGAACAATTGGATTTTTCAAACAACTTGGCGACGAGAACATTGACAAGACGAATAAGCTGCAAGACACTGTTAATATCAGGAAGTCAGCCTGATTTCAAGAAGAGATATTACCGCTCCATGTCCGCTGTTAAGACACGATATAATCGCTCTCTGAATGGGTCGGATCGTTTGCAACAACAGTGGTTTTGGCTGTAAAAACAAGTTTTATATTTATTTAATTTATATTTATTTATTCGGCAACAGAGGAATCTAGGTGTCGAAAGAAGAACCACATTTACCATTATCGCTACTAGGTTGATGACGACCTCAAGCGCCTGTTGAGCCTGTGCGATTGACTGCGCTAACTGCGACTGATTTTCCTGTCGCACCAATGACTCCGGAGGGACGCTCAGTTCTTTTTCAAGCCTATGATAGAAAATTCAGAGACTGTGACAGAAAACTCAGAGACGGGTAAAACAATTAAACATGATTACACGAAGGTAGCAGTTTTATTTATTAACTAACCATCCCACTTTAATGGTGACAACATCACCCCATACAGCAGACTTGAGGCATTGTTTCATCAGTCCAATACTGCGTTTTCCGTTCTCGATTGTTGCTTGATGCAACTGATGTGGTTGCACAGCTGACGTCGGCTGTAACGAAGTTCCAGTGTATGCCAGAGACTTATTATTCCAAACAAAAGACACGGATTTAGAAGCACATCTGCATGCAAATTTGTGGCAAAGGTAAATGCTCGAGGACAAAGAAATACGTGTTTTTAACCAAATTCAAGGCCAGCCTTTCTATTGAAAAAAAAACAAGATACCTGTATAGCAAACTTCAACAGCATAGCCACTACTTCATCAACACATTCCTTTGACATCTGCTTGTACAACTGATCCTCAAACTCCGCAGAGACGCTGGCTGTAAAACACCAAGTTCAACATTCTTGAATAAAGTACTTGAATTTTCAACTTCATCCGAGTTTTTGAAAAATATGAGGAATGTGTATAGAAAAAATTTACCAGAGGATGGCTCGTTCGACGACTGCGCTGTAGCCCGAGAACCATCGGAGTCATTCAACAAGGTATCAAACTGCAAAGTAATACATTATTGGCCATACCCGATAAAACTTGGTGAACTGAAAAGGTAAGCAAAAAAAGATTTGCTTTCACATTGCAGTCAATTCATTCTTTCCATTCGTTATTCATTTATTCCATTCAGCCTATAAAGACCCTATACTGCACATAGCACAGCATCATTAAGTCACACCTCACACTCGTTAGAATATAGGCAGCAACACTGTAAAAGTGTTCACATGGCCAACGAGGAAAGTAGACATGGATCACATGTGTATCAGCTACACCCTGCAACCAGCGGAATCATGACGAGAGGCGCGGCGACCTTGAGATGAGGTTTCTACTTCGTTGCATCACAGGCGCGGTCGGCTGAATGGCTGTAGTACACAAGCATCTCGACGGCGAATTATGGTATCATGGGCTGCTTCCTCGGGAAGACATCAAGATGATGCTCAGGAGCAATGGGGACTTTTTAGTGAGGACCATCGAGCCTGTTGCAGGGAAGCAGCGTGCACTCTTACTGTCAGATATGGTTAGGCAAGAGTATGAAGATCGAGGAATAAAAAATTTCGTAATCACGGTCTTGCCAACTGGAAAAGTCATGATTGAAAAATACGCATTTGAATTCGTCAGTGCGATGATAGAATATCACCTTAATAAGAAGAACTCTCCTACTAAGGCTCAAGAAGTGATTTTGCGTAACCCCGTTACAAGAGAAAGTTGGGAACTTTCGCACGATGACGTAGAGTTAACGAAGAAATTGGGAGAAGGAGCTTTTCGAGAGGTGCACATGGGCAAACTCAAACTGAAATCTGGTAACAAATTTACTGTTGCGGTTAAGCTGGCGAAACTTGAGATTTTGACAAAAGAACAAATTAAAGAAATAATGCATGAAGCTCGTCTTATGAGAAACTTCGATCACCCAAATATCGTTAAATTTCACGGTGTAGCTGCTGGTTAAGAGCCTCCGATAGTTATCACGGAGCTGGTGAATTGTGGCGCGCTCGACTCGTACCGTCAGAAATCGGAACAGCCCATGGATAAGAAGAATGAGATGTGCTTACAGGCGGCGTGGGGCTTGGAATAACAGAAAACAGATGTGTTCAGCTATGGTGTAATGTGTTGGGAGATCTACAATAACTGTATTGAACCATATCCCGGCATGACCGTGCCAGAAGTCAATCAGAATGTGAAGGAAGGGTATCGAATGGAACTTCCTGCAAATGTTCATCCGGATATTCAGACCTATATCAAGGTTCGGTGTTGCTTAGAAAATCCAAACGACCGTTACTCAATGGCTAAACTAGCGAAGCATTTGCAAAGAACCCTCCAGATTCCAAGACCAAAGTTTGTGGAGAACCCGCACAGTCGCCAGTGACGGATAACATTAGTGAAGGAAACTCATCAGCAAGACTGCACTTCCATCATTGCTTCATTTTCAGTATGTGCTCCACGCATAAATGGGATGCAAAAGCTCCGGGAAATCTGGACCATTATGAATAATCGAGAAGTGAACAGCAAGGATGAGCACCTACTCTGGCAATTGTGCAAAATGAGCAAACCGCAAGCTGAGAGCTTTGAACTCGACATATTACTATGTTCGGGTTGCATACCTGCTGCATAGTTTTTAGAGTACAAATACGAGAACTGAGCTCAAAGATGGGGCTAATCACGGATTGGAAACCACGAGCAACTTTTCAGAATTCGACGATTAGCACAACATGTGCTGGTTTTGTAACACAATGTCCGATATAAATCCCGAGCAGTGTTTTACACGTTTAAAAACCGGCCTTATAAGCGAGCCTGCAACCAGAACTTGTCGCGTTAGGTTGCAAGTGAGTATCAAACGCTGTGACAGCATACTGCGCTGTACCAGAGAATTAAGTACTCCACTAGCTAGTACTGCACTGGCTAGTCCCCATTGACATCACAATAATAGCATGTCTTGCTATTTCATAGCTAGAGACATAAGAATAGACAAGATATATCATTGTGTCCTCTAACATACATATATAAACGCCCCATATTGAACAAAGCGGCAATCTTACCTCATCATCATGAGAAGTCAACCCTTGCGTCAACTGTTCCACCTTTTGCAGACGTAGCAGCTCCCATTTTATAACCATCTCACAAACGTCTAAAGCTAATTTTCTCGTCATAACCCTGAAAGAATCATCAAATTTACGTGCGCATAAGCGAAGACGCCCACCTATAAAACAAGTCACTTACCCATCCATTGCCGAGTTAGGTGTGCTAATAACACGGCGAACAGCACTCATAAGCGGTTTGAAAAGAGCATGTCGACAGTTGAAATAAGCACGATAATTTCGCACTATCATGCTCCTAAAGTGAGTATGACATTTAGTGCAAAGATACGTAACGAATGTTAACCAGCGATCAAATGAGTAATAAGAAAATCAGTTTTGTTGTTCTAGACTCAGAGCAGCGCTAACTGTACGTTTTCAGTTTGAGATAATTTTATTGAAGACATCTCAACGCATCCAGCATAAACAATAAATCTTTCTAAAACGTCTAGCTAGACTTATGAACCTTTCTATCCGTAAAATCCGTAAAATTTCGACCTTTCAAATTGGATTTCCAACTCAGCTTTGTATTATTAATAAACTAGTACTAAAAAACCGAACTAATTTTTACAAACTGTAGCTACTTACACAATGTGTTGGATATGCGCTAGGCTGTGTGCCTCTTCACATAGCACACGTTTCACGTTAATGAACATTTGTTGATGTCCATCTTCCATTCGGATGGGCATCGCAGCAGTTACCACGTCAGCTGCACGTCGGACAAGCTCACGGCTGTCATACTGGTACGATCCACAAAGACTTTGGAACACCTGGTAAAACAACATTGCTGAATAACAAATCAACAACCGATCCTTTTTTCGTTTTCCTCCCACCTGTAGCACAATCTTTCTATTGATGAGGAACTTCTGGCATATATGGGAAATGAACAGAAAGCCAGTGTATCGAAGCGTGGCATCCTGCCTGTTTGATGCAGTAAGACATGACCACGCGAACAGCATGAAAACCCGCAGGCGCCAACCATGTTTCCTGAATTGGAAAGAAATCAGAACGAATTATTGCCGTTGGCGACGAAGAGTGTGACGGAGAGATTCGATTTACTGCGTAGTCTGAATGAGATCTCTCAAGAACAGGATGTTTGCTTAAAAGACACACATTTCCCAAAAAATAGGAGCAATGTGGATATGGTATGGAAAAAGACACAGAAGTGTTTTCATATCAAAGAAAAAAGTGAAAAAATTATTGCTAATTTCACATGGAGTATCGCATCACAAGCAGGAGAATCCAGTACGCAGGTCTACAAGAATGCACTATGTAGAGCTAAGAGAATGAAAGCACTAGTGGAGGAGTTTCAAATGGTTATACTTGCCATGATGGTAATAAATTTTGTCAAGTGAAACCTTGTCAAGCTGTCCAACCAATGCGATGTTCTTGTGCAAAAAACTTTCTGTCACATTAAATGCTCGGCATTGAACGTGTTTGAAAAAATTGAAAAGTGTTGAGTTGCCTTCGGAAAATGGAAGGAAGAGTCATTAGTGGAGCCTTCCAGGTTCTTAGAAGCGAAATGATGGTATAACATACGTTTATCGATATAAATGGTACAACATACGTTTATCAATATAATACTACAACCTTCAATAGAGTAAAGCAGTATAGGCTTACTTTGAATCATTGTTGTGTACATGACGAGGCGCATACTTGACTAGCAGAGTGCTAAGTTGGTACAAAGCAATCACAATTCCATCACTCATTACTTGTCGACTTTGATCAATGATCTGAATGAGTTAATTCCTAATCAATGAAAACGATAAAATAAAGAAAAACTCGGTTATTCCTTAACAACATACATGAGCAAGCCGATAGACAAGGTCATCTGGGTCCATTTCCGGTTGGTCTTGAGGGTTTTGAAGAACTCCAAGGATCTGGAAACTCAAAGTCCAACAGAGCAAAACAATAACACCCATTATTAGCCCACCTCATCGACATTGTATCGCTCGAAAGCCCACTGGAGACTTGGAATTAGCACGTACTGGAGAATCTTCACATATAAGAGGTCTTTAATGACAGTCGAACCACCAGCTTCGAACTTTTCAAGGACAAATGAGAAGAGTTTTCTTCTCCACTCCATGGAATATGCCTTAAAAAAGAGGATAAATTCAGATTTAGAGTGGAAGCAATAGGCTCAATGAACTCACCGGAATGACTTCCCTCTCGAGAAATTCTCGAACGAAACAGAAGTCAGTTACGTAGCGACCAATGAATACGAACAATATGTCGCAGAGAAGATCCAAGTCATTGTTGTTGTGCCTAAAAAAGCTAGTTATTAAATGAGCTGGGAGCTGCACAGCGAAGAAGAAGTAATCCTACCTGTAGTAACGAATGAAACAATTGACGATAAGCCTCGGGACCTTGTACTTGTGTTCAGTCATCATCTTAATGGTCAGTTCAAGTAGGTCTTTGTCGCATGGAGCATGGACAACATAACGAGCTTTGAAATCGCCATTGTTCCATAACTGAAAGAGCTCGTCTAGGATTAACGTATGTAAGAAGCAATGGTTTAGAGATCGAAAATTTGGCTCAAAAAGTCAAAAAACAAAAACAGAAGGTAAATTTCCCCCATTTTTCAGCAGCTTCTTGTGGAATGGTGGATTAACGTAATAGAATGTTCCTCTTCTGCATGTTGCTCATTCAAAACATCTACCATATGTTACACTCAATGAGTACAATAATTTTCTTTTGTTTTCTGCAAAAAAAGGAACCAAAATGCTGAATTGACCTGTCTCAATTTGAGAATAAGTTCCTTTGCTCCAGCGAACCACTGGACATTCCTTCGAGATACGGCATCGATGATATGCAGACAAAGCATTTCCCGTTCCATAATATCGTTCTCAGTCTGATGAGCATCAGACGCTTCTCTCCATTCACCCGATGGATCCTAGGTTTGAAATTTCGCAAGTGATATGTGATTTTGCATCCACACATACCATGACTTTGTTCTGAAGCATATTCGCAAAGTAAGAAGAGTCCTCCATGAGCAGAGCACGTATCGGACCACATTCCTCGTCCTTGATGAGCTTTCTCAACAACGCTCTTCTGCAGGGCATCGATAGAGACTCCTCGGTAAGGAAAAACGCCATGGACTGACGCGCGTAACGCGAGAGTAACGTTGCTAGCGGTGGAATCCAAGCATCGTAGGCCTACAAATCAAAATCTACTAGAAAACTGTAACTAAATTCGAGATTGAATACACTATCTAGACCCATAAATAGCATCTAAGTGAAGAATCCAGAAAAACCAGAGAAACTGTCATTCAAAACTAAGGAAAACTCACACTTGTACAATAGTGGTGATCGAAATGCGCTATGAAGGCAGCCAGGTCCGTAGCAAGGTGTGAAACAGAAGTGGTGTCGACAAGAAGTAACAATCGTACGGCCTGGGTGATCGCTTCGACATCCTGACCATCCAGCTGTGGAATCGATGCTGGTGATGTCTCCAGAGAAAAGCGCGAAGCATGCCCACATATGTAAGCCTATTAAAAACATTGTATTGAAAAACTAGCCGTATATGTACCATAGACATTGGAAAAAACTAACAACAAGGTTAGATGCTAAGGTGTTGTCAAACAAAGAAGTGTTCAGCCGCACGAGGCGGTACAACTGAGCCACACTTTCAGCGTTACGACGCTCACAATGTGGCTCACGAAACTGTGCGAAAACTTGCTCTCCAACAGTTCTCACACAGTTTGCTTCAACAGGAACAATCTGAAAGAAAAAAACTACGGAAAAAATGAATAAGAATTACGAGGGCAGAAGCATTGCTACCTGCATGAGCGCTTCTTCAGCTGCCTGCACCACGGATGGCAAAGGACATAAAATTGTTTCCACTGCAACGCAGGCAATCTTGTCTAGCGTGACTTTTTCACATCCAGAGTCACCAGCAAATGGCATCGTATCCATGCTTCTCCCTTCGGACGCGTCACGTAAGAGTGATTTGTACAAAGCCACAAGGGCTCCTTCAACAGTAACAGTACAATGATAAAGTGTGAAAACAGTGCCACTACATGTGGCAAGAGCAGCAGAATGAAAAAAGCGATAAGATGATTAACCAGTCTATACCAGAACTTAATTATTATGTGCGTAGTAATATTGTCCCGGTTTTATTTTGTTTCTCCGCCTCAAATGAGAGCATATTGCATCCGAGAACAACCGCATAATTTCTACACGAACTCATTACATGAGCCATTGCGCGTAGATGTCTTCGACGACAAACAGACAGTAGAACACATCACATCTGATGGAAAGGAACTCACTGATAGCCATGATTTTGTAGTGCTCGGCTTTCTCGCTGACAGTGTACGGTGGTAGAAAATGCGCTGGGCAGCCTTCCATGGATTTGAAGAGATCACTTAATGAAACAAATACTAACAACGCTTTTTGCTTTCTCCTACTAAAACGACGTGACGCAAAAGACCCACAGCTCCAACATTTCACTGATTGGCATTTGACAGACGCTTATTAGTTCACGCAAGAATTTCTGTGTTCTATCCAATTCGATACAGACATCAACAAGAGGAGGCTGACACACGAAAATGGTGCACAATGCTTCCAGCGAACCACAGCGATCGAGAAGAGCCAGTACATTGAACTCCTCTATGGCTCGCTCTAAAATTCCATTCATTTGTAATGCTTAATCTATAGCACTCATCTCCTGAAGAGTCAGTCAGCAACTTTTAACTGTTCATAATAAGCTTAGTTTGTTAGATGAAGACTTCCACGTTACATTTTAAATAGTCACATTGAAGAAAGAAAAGAGAAAATTCATTCTTGGACTATTTGGATCCGCAATAATAGCGAAAATTGAAAAAGGAATCTAAACCGAAAGAAAGTGGTGCTAGCAGCAATATAGACAATAGAACGACAAAATTAACAAATTTATCGTCCTTCCGGCCACGAACAACCATCTCAAGAGTAATTTCATATAGGCTGAAAGAGGAAGTTCGCCTATCTCACATTATCTATGGGAGATATACGAAACAGTAGAAAATCTCCAAGATTTTATAAATCTCTACGAAAACATGATAATCTTGCCGATCATTTTCAGACCGAATGAGAGCATACGCGAACTTACCAATGTGCGCTTCGAATAAATGGCGATAAGCGTACATCAAAGCAGAAAAAGATTCACCCAGGACTTCAGCACACAAATTTAGCATGGATAATGTCTTAAACAACCACAACAATACAAAATAAAGCAAAAGCCGTGATAAGAAACAAAACAGCTCACCTTGTTCCGTATATTTTGGCTTCCGCTGAATAAGTGACTAGCAACACAGTTCATGAATACCGATACTTTTGGGTCACTCAGTTTGCAGCCAGTGAGACATCGCCTCTGCAGTTTTTCGATAGCTCCCACTGCCATGTCAACAGCACCACAAGATACTTGGTCAGTCATTCCAATGAGCACCTAAAACGAAAGCATAACGCAGCGAAAATGACGGTATGCACGAAAATCTATGAAGGAACGACACTAGCCTCGACAAGACTTTCTATGAATTCACTCATATTCGCAAAAACCACGGAATCCGGATAGTTCTCTATGAAGTACATCAGCCCGCTGGCGCCTCCAAGTCTAACGAACCATGAAGATGCGTAGCACAATGCGCTAACACTTTCTACCAAATAGCGCACAAAAGGTATCAGAGGCATCTAAATAATAAACATTGCTACAAAATATAAAATTCAATACAAGAAGTTGAAAAGGAAGGAAATGCTACCATAAACAAACCATTTCCAAGTCTGGTATCACAACTCTGCACACATCATTGATGTGACGAAGTCCAACAATCGCCGATTGGCAAAAGTCCTTCGTGGAATCCGAAAGTGCAGTGACAATGGTATCTACCAAGATCCCACCATCCATGCACTGGGCAGGATGATCCAGAGACATCAAAGCCGCCCGCCCTGGAAACGTCATGATTAAACAAAAGTAACTCGCGCTCAATTATCTGACCAAAAAAAAACCGGGAAGACAAACTAAGATCGCATGCGCGTATTTATTTTTCCAATTCTACAGCAACCATGGTAAAGTAATTAAAATGTAAGGCTTACCGGTGAATTCAAGCAGTGCTTGCAACGTCAGGTAACGAATAGTAGTATTGAAAAACTTGATATACTTACTGCGCAAATCCTTGCCTACGATGCCACCTGGAACGAACACGCATCTATGTACACAACATATACATACAATGCCTATAGAAAAATAAGAAAAGGAACTGACAGAATAGAATCATAAGTGCATCGGAGTGTATAGCACGGTCACCTTCTCGTGCGCACCGGTAGGCTGTACAGCCGTTTGGAGAGTTGTTAAGCCGCTAAAGAGCAGGGTGTCAATATGGTAAAAATGTCTGTCAAACCAGAAGCGAACAAAATTCTGTGCTAAACTGCTACTATTTTATACGTGGAGTTTAGCGCCCTTCGTATAAAGATAAGCATCTCTTCCACTTTTGATAACTGCCTATAATGAGACAAGGGAAAGGGACAGCAACCCTGAACCGAGTTCCTCATCAGGTCCTTACAGTTACGTAATGAAGAAGTAGCCAAGAACTACCGATGGAGAATGACATACTCCACATAGGATCTAGCATAAATTCTACCTTGAACTGATCTTTGAAGAGATCTTTCAGCCCGGCTTTCCACTCCTCCGTGAGGTCTATGGGACTTATGCTGCATAGTAGTATCGAACGAGCGAGCTGGAATGTACGAGCTGTCTCTCCCAAAACAAACGCTATGTATAAAAACTATCACACCTCCATAGCGTATTGGCGAACCTGCGGTGAGTAGTGCGCATGTGTCGGATCCAACCTGACATTTTGAAAATATAGATCAAAAAGCCTTACAACCTTATGGTCTTTAACCACACTTCTCACTAACCGCATTTGTTTAAGTGCAGTTCGAACAATTTCCGTGAGAGCAATGTCACCATAGATGGTTGAGAAAAACGTCTGTGATGAGTTGGGTCGGTCAAATGCCACGCGAATAGTATACGGCGGATGATCCCCTTTGGGACGCGACTTCAAATTCTGAAAATTTCAGGAAGTTCTATAGAAGTCCACAGGTTTAACCGCTTCTTATACAAGCATATAGGGCTCAAACTAAAATGTTACAACAATCACCGGCGGCTCCGTGAACATATTTCGGTTTGCACCACCAAACTTCCCCAAAACGCGTACTGCGGTGGCAACAGAAAGAGGATCACCGGATTTCCCAACCACCTTGTACAACCCTTAAAAAGGCTATAGGTTTCATTATTATAGCAACTATACGAACTCTCGAATAGATACTTTTTTATAGATTTTGATTCAAACATCAATAGATAAGGGTAGAAAAAGCACAAATCAAGCCTGACATTCGCATATAAATAATAAGTTGGGAACTCGATAAAAAAGTGCAAAACTGTACCCTGCATCATGCCTCCACGGACAGGGGAGAAGTTGTCGAACAAAAAGTCGGGTTGTAGGTTGTCCACACATAATTCAAGAGTTCGCAATCCTAAAAGGTATTCTGAGATAGGCTCAAAACAGTTCATGGAATATTCATGAAATATTTTCTGAGCCTGCAGCAAACGAAGAGATGAAGTAGGCCAACCTTGCTGCACTAGATTTGGTCCGCCATTGAGGGCACAAACAAGTGGCTCCATAAGTAGCGGAAGATGTGGGAGCAGAGTGGATAATCGCACAGGTACCGTTAAGCACAGTTCGACAAAGAGTTCGCGCATCATTTGACGATGGTCGCACCACTGAATTATAAAGAAATGGGATTAAATAAATATACTCCCTACCGTAAAATACCTGGAGTTTGTTGAAAAACAACATGAGATCAGGTAACAGAGGAAGAAACTGTGAGTAGAGTATATCATGTAGACCCCCTCCAATAGATCTGAACAGTGCACGCAGAAGCATGAAATAATTGATGGGATCTCGAGCGCACAGTGCGTACTCCATCGACTTGCGGATTAGTTCAGGTAAATATGGCTGAAATAGGGAAACTATGTCAGCATCCAACAAGCTATTTTTGGGTAGATACCAACCTTCAACATAATCTCTCCATCTGGACTAGCAGAATTTTGACAACCAATGGCCGAGAATATGATTTTGAACAACTTTACATAAAGTTGCGAGACGTCATTCATCACTGAATTGGAAATTGCTCAGAAGGGAAGTGAAAGAAATGATCAGGTAGCCCGAAAATTAAACCTGCTAAGGATGGCAGGCGGTCCATGAGATACTTAACAATTATGCAACCAAATCTGAATGAGACATCTGCACGGACCAAAAATGCGTTACAGGCCAATTGCAAGGGGAGATTTCTGAAAACAGCATTTAAAGTGAACTGGTGCATAGACAGAGAAATAGTAGGTTAGTTCCTAAAAACCAAGTTCGAAAGTTGAAGCATTGCAAAAAAATATTCAAATCAAATTGAAATCGCCCGACACCTTGACAGCCCTTTCAAAGGTTAAACATGATTATTACATCCGATTTAAAAATGCATTCTCAGTGACGCACCCGCAGACTACACCCTGCTGAGATATCGATAAACGCCTAAGATTTTCGATGTGAATGAGGATCGCTCAGGCTGCAACATAACCTACGGGAACTATCTGCTCATCAAATTACACCAGTCAGATTCTTGCTATTTATCACCTGTCTGTGATTTCGTTTCATGAAGTTTCCATCATTTTTCAGAAAATTCGAAAAGAAACTTACTTTGCCATCCGAACAACGAAGAAATCCATGTACTTGGTGAAAATCTCACCAAAAACATCCAAATTCAGCATTGTGAACTAGAACGAAAAGGATTTGAATGACACACTTGAATCCGTAAAATCTATAGTAGTTCTCTTGCCAGAAATGGAGGAAAACTTACCAAGGATGCCAAAGCGTCCAAGGCATCTTTTTCTTCCTTAGACCTAGTACCGCCCGGGACACTAAAAAATACGTTTCACAACTACATTCGGTGGATGAGTATTCTTGGACAACTAACCTATTCGGTACTTGTACACGCGAGGGAGGCTGAGGATAAGGGATCATGTATACGTCCAGACACTGGACGCAGTATTTGAACATTCTTTCGAAAATATCCCTCTCACGGACCAACGGCGGCGACTCTAAAAATTTCAGCTAGACAAACTCGACTCTAAAATTTTCAGTCAGACGAATTCCCTGTGTAATAAATAGGCCCGATTTCCTTCCGCAGTGCTAAAATCACAATTTCGAAGACTAATTTTCCAACAACCATGATTTCTAGAAATTTCAATTATTCGAGCAGTTGAGATATAAAGGCGACGCGGCCGTTACAGCCGGCTTCACAGCGGAAGAGTTGCACAGAGGGAAGATCTCGTAATCACGAGAATAGTGAAACATTAAGAGACTAAAGCAACGCAGTGAAAACAGCAAATAACTCACGTGAACTTCTGTTCGCTCCAGCAAGAGCTGTTGTCCCCATCTTGCAAGCAAGTAATATGAACTTCACGATGGTGCGAGCTTCAGTCAACGGGATAGGCGGAGCATTCATGGTATACATCTGCGTCAGGATCGTGCTAGGACTTGACTGTCTATGTCCGCTTTCCTTGGGAACAGGTATTGCAGGAGCAGGAGGTTGCGGTGGATCTATAGCAAGAAGAACAATTGATGAAATAGGTCGAATTTTCTTCAAAAGACTGTAGATATCAACCTGAAGGTCCAATTTCCATCTCCGGAGCCGTATCAATAGAGCATCTACGAACTTCTTCGCGGATGACATCATCTGATGCTTTCTCATCCTCTGTATTGTCGGATCTGAACATTTGAATGATTCCATTAGAAATCGCACTTTTACGAGGTTACCTCAACAGAAATCATAAAGAACGAGAAACACCTCAAAGAACCAACCCATCTCGGTCACAGGACTTGTAGTCATAATTTATCTCCGCCCCGTGTTGCTTGAACAGTAGTGGTAGGTGATAAACAGCGATCATCTTCAGCTTTACTACAAGACTTTCCAAAATCATCAAGATCAAATCGCGAGTCTGAAAAACAACACAGCTTGGTGCAGAAATTGTGCGCTTGCTTACTTGTAGTTCAATGCCATAGACCTGTTCACTGAACAATATGGCATACTTCATCTTCTCCGCATTTCTTTGAAAACTTACTGCTTCTCCTTCTTTGGCATGCTTTGTCAACCCTTCCAGCACGCTGCTCAACATCCTCGCACAAATAACTTGTATCTGGAATGAGGACATATTAAAGAATGTCTCAACCAAAAGCATATTTTGAGAATATTATGGATAAAAGCATATTTTGAGAATATTATGGATAACTTACCTGATACGGCAGAAGGTTGTCATGCATTTCACGGCAGAATACGAATGCAACACTGTAAGAAGGAACAAATAATGAAGAAGGGAACTTATACGCTATGTTAACAAGGAGCACTCACTGTGCCAGCATGTCGAAGGACAGAGATGCGCGAACGTGGTGAAGGAAATCAGCCATAGTTTGATAGAAATAGCCCCTAGAATGTAAATGGCGTAATAAAATTCCACGAAATGTGCTGCAAACTTTATTCCAACCTGAGGTGATCCACCGCTGTGTACCCAGACCCTATAAGAGCAACTTCAGACAACAAACGAGGCAGAAGCTGAATAAACTTCGGGCGAAGGTCCGAAATAAAGAAGAACTTGAGAGTGATCAGCACATCCCTGAAAGCAAGGTTTTCAATGGAAATGCTTAAAAAATGCTTTATATAGAAAGCGCTCACTTCCTAACAACAATCAACTCAGCAGGGCACTGCTCCAACAAGCTAAGAACACCATTAATGAATCTGTCGCCGTTTGCCAGTATCTGTTCCATAAACTGAAAAACAATTACCGTGTTTCTTATTTACAGTCAGCCAACCGACTCCTTCACTACAGGAGGGCAGGGATCAAAATTTTCTCGTTCTAATGAATACCTCTCGTATTTTCCCCATGATACTAAGGTAAGCGAGCATCTTCGACTGTGCGGTGTAAAATTCGTCCGCAAGAGTTTTATTGTATTTTTCATCAGATTTCTGTTCACTAGATATCTGTATGCTTAGAAAATCGAGGCAACAAAGAAGAAACTCCATAGCCTGAAAAAATTTCAAGTGAAAATAATTTGCATAACAAACTTGTTTAAACGAAAAGGCGATATAACATCCCTGACAGATGAGTATGTTAAGAAAAAATCAAGAAAAATGTTACCTCTGCTTGGACTCCCGCTTTGTGATGTTGATATAAGAATATGACCAGCATTGGAATCTCTTGAAAAGTCTTTAAAGACTGGCTCGCCCGCGGAATAAGGGTGTATTTCTAAAAAAAAAAACAGCGAGTGATGAACTACATGTAGGATTCACAAGTTAACTATAAAAAAACATACCGGCGCATCCATAGCACCGCTCGGCGGATATAACATTACCGACTGTACGTAGTAACACTGTTGAAGGTACTAAAAAGCAAGCATAGAAATAAAACATAAAACAAATCAAAAGCAATAAACAATAAAAAATGTACAGTTTCGATAACAGTTTCCTCAGGTAACTGAACAGCCGGATGTGTGAGATCTATTGTATCAAATGTGTGAGGTCTAACAAGACAGCTGCACATGCACTTTATCCATTGTTTGAAATGTTGAAGCATGACGGAGACCTAAACAGCGACAAGAATATATCTCAGCAGCATCAGCCGAATGAAGAACATTAGTAAGAAACGATAAGTCACCTCCGGAATGAGATGAGTGCGCGTAATCTTGCTGTGATCAACGAGAATTTTGATGGCCAGAATAGCATTCTCCTCGTTTTCCAAGACAATTATTCGCATCATCTGCTTTTGAATCTCCTTCGACATCTGCTTCACTGGCTCATAGGCTGACGTTCTAAGGATCATCTCCAACATCGCCTTCCGCAATGTCTAAAAAAAAGAATTTGATCCCACAACGAGGTCACTAGAAACCCCTTATTTGGTTGGAAGTATTTCCGAATTCGCTCACTGATAGCATGTTTAGCAAAAAAAAACTTGCTGTTGCAATTTCAAAATTTCCGCCTACTTCGCAATATCTAAGGACTCCTGAATGAGCCATTTTCACACATGGAATACTTTTCAATTTCATACAGAAGCACAGCAAAACGGCCTAATCCGACCTAGAACCGCAGCAGCCGCGTTCTCAGAAGAGGGATGAAGTGGGGTAAGGGGCACGGGA
>KN728369.1:0-17760 GCA_000816745.1 Ancylostoma duodenale | reverse complement strand
ACAGCTATAAAAACTGGTGGAGAAACTGCAATTCCACAAAAACAACCCTAAAATAGCCAATAAAACACATCTAGTGGACAAGCAAAGTGGGTAGAACCGATTAACACATGAAATAACGTCTATACCTGTGACATTTGAAAACAAAGTAATTCAAGCGTAACGTATACAAATAGACCGAAGTGATGACGTAATCGCTACCAACTGCGGGAGTGAATTCAATTGAAGATAATCATCGAAACAGAAACTGATGTAATGGGAACTTGGAACTTCCGCACGAACTGAGACCGGGCCCCTAGGCACGATTTCATGCAGATGCTATAGGGGCTGAAACTAAAACGGGCAAAATAAGAGAGAAATAGGGACAGGTCTCACCATCGAACTATATAAACTAAGCTGAATTGGTTTAGAAAATCGTACTACTCTAGGGGGGGGGGGGGGGACTGATTAGATTTGGCGTCATGTCTCTCAATGAATGGATCTAGGCCTGTTTTCGCCACTGCCGGACCCGAACTAAATATGTGAATTATTCAAATAGAGCTGTATGATGTGCACTGCAAATGTGTGCGTGAATAGCGATAGATCAAGTAGTTTACTTCCTAGATACAGTCCTTGTCGAAAAGTTAGACAAATTCCGTCATTGCAGAGCCTTTTAAAGGACGGCCACGGATCCACTCGTGGTACCCGCTGCGCCGCGTACGCCCGCGCAGCCGCTTGAGTAGGAATAGATGCGGCCCGAGAGATGCGGAGAGATCATGCTCCGAGTGAGAGGGTCGAATAGGTCCCGACGCGATTTTGCAGCCGCGACGCTATGAAACCGCACGCGCAATCGGTCTATCTTTTGGACAAGGAGTCTAACTCGACGTAATAATGGCCTGACATTTCCCACCACCTGAAACCTGAAAACCGATGACGGGCAACTGGTTTTCTGTCATGACGAAAGGCAAGGGTGGCTGCATTGCCGTGGTCTTACGCACTAATAAGCTATTACGATCCTGGAACAGGCTGTTTGACACACAAATCGGGGCAGAGAAAGTGGAGCAGAGAGGTGCGACGAGTACCATAGTATTGGCAAAGTCAGCTAACAGGGAACACTGAGAATACCCGGAAATTCGAGGAGTCGAGTACAAGCCTCTACAAGATTCAAACGCAAACATTAGCGAGCGGCAGCCTCATCGTCTCAACAATCGTGAAGCACAGACTGATCAGTAATAATTCGAACTTAGAACTTATAACATGAAGTGGAAGGAAACTTCAGAAGATCTAAAAAATGGGTCAAGTACCTCCAGTGTTGAGCTGATTACTCACCAACGCATCGCTTGGTGTCGCAGCAATAAATCCAGCTCCGCCAACACAAAGGCATTCCGTTTATCCTTCCGAGTTTATTAAAGCAAGCGATACAGACACTATCCGGCTTAGATTAACCCGCCATGAAAACTAAGTACGAACCCAACTCTAAGCACACATTTTCTTATAGCTTTCCAAAATCTTAGATCATTTACATCAAATAACAGTGATCTCATCATGAGTAGTTAGCTCTAGGGGAAGGAATAAGAGATATTGGATCACGTTAAGTCAGACGTAGCATCAACAATGCTTCAAAAGGCTCTAGTAGCAATATGACATCAGTAACGGACGAATGAACTAAACTGTGATACAAATACCATGAAGTATGCCAGAACTCAAAAAGGATCGAGATATTTACAGTAAAATATAGAGAGCTTACATGGACGAGCTGATGCCAATTTATAATACAAAGCAGTAGAATTTGCAGAACAGTAAGAGCAGGACATCACACTTCAAATGTGCATAATCATTTCATAAAGTCAATAACTCGATCAGCAAAAGTCCGTAGTACATAAATCTCATATTACCAATGTTGTTTCGCCTTTTCTCACAGAATAAAGTACGTTTTGCAAGGAAACGCATCATTTCACTTCAAACTAATCATAGTTTCTTAGTAAAACAATGGAACTGAGTTTTCTTTTGAAAGGGAACTAAAAGCCAAGAAAAAAAAGACTTCCTGCAATATGACCAAGGAAGCAAATTATTGAGAATATCTGTCTCTACTCGTTACAGTTCAAGTATCACAAAGCTTTCTTTTAATCTATAACACATAAAAATTACATTTCAGTGACGAGAATTTCTGTGCGCCGAACTGGGCCTGCGACTGCTGCTGGAGGAACGAGAGCGGTTTCTCGACGAACTCCTTGAACGACCACTTCGGTATTCCTTTCGTTCTTTCCAATCACCGGGTGACGCAGACCTCTGCCGAGATTCATAACCGTAGTCGTTCCTATGCCGTCTGTCGGACGCGCTGTTGGAGGAATATGATCGTGATCTCCTTCGATCATACTCCTCGAGATGTTCGTCACGATCTCGGTTATGCGACACTTCTGAATCCGAAGATGAGCGCCTCTGACGATAATCTCTGTCCCGGCCCTCCCTATACCGTGATTTGGATGGGCTTCGTCTACTTGATGACGAGTAACTTTGGCGTTCCCTGCTTCGTCTGAAATTGTCTTCTCCATTCTCCGAATAATTCCGACTCGATCGTTCCTTGTCCAGCTCCCGTTTCATATCCATGATGAACTCGTACAACCTTAAAAGTCAAACACTTGTTGAATGCTGCATCTGGTTTAATGCCAACCTTGATAATCCAGCGGCCTAGCGAAAATAAAAGCAAGTTGTTTGTAAAAACAAAACTTTGGGTGGCGAACAAACCTTTCCCGTTTTCTTCTGCTTTTTTCGTGCTTCATTTTCCTGCGGAACTTCTTAAACAAAAACTTCCACGATAAGCCTCTATGTCTTTTTGAATGTGAATCTCTGAAAAATAACGGAATAGAAACAACAAGTGAAGAGCGAAAACGAAAAAAAAAGAAAAGAAATATACCCGCTACTGCGCCTTGCTTTAAGACTTGCTGATGTATTTTCACCGAAACCCAACGAAGACGACGGTACATCAGCCAGGTCCTGAAAAGTTCATTCAACTCTTAGATGTTGTTCGAAATCCTCATAACACAACCCCTCCCCTCTCAATCTCAAGTTCCATCACATGCATCGTTGTTCGAGTAGCGAAATTTACTTCTAATATCAGTTCGTACTGAAAAAAAATTCAATCGGACAAAAGCCAACGTACAGAGCTCCTCGGTATCTCTGTAGCCGTTCCACAGGAGTCACTAACGTTTGGTGGCGCAATGGATTCTTCGGATGTATTTGCACTGGAAGGTTCTTTTTCCTTCGAAGTCGAATCTAGAAATGTAAGCAATAACCGAGAACCATAGCAAAAACGAAGCATCTCTTCAATCTGGTCCTGCGAGGAGATTATACAATCACCTGAATGTTCAGCAACAATATTGTCTTTGCTTGATGTGTCCATCCCATCTGCAGATATAGTTTGCACATCCTGACAAGTCCCCTGACGATTACGAAGCTGCCGCTCATGGAATAACTTCGCCAACAATTTGTTTTCTTCTAAAACTAAACAGAAGATTCAAATGAAGACCATATTCATGTCATATGCACGGAGGTTCACCTCTTATCTCGACTCCTGACTTAGGATTAAAGGTTTTCGCTGGGGAAGGCTGGAACAGCGACTTCTGAAAAGAATTAGCGTCTATTAGTAATTAAATACAAAGGTCATTCCCAGTCAGTGAACCACCGGGTGTACATATAGCGTCAATCACGAGTGCACCTCTCCGCTGCCTGCAGCGCGCACCACCTCCATTACGCGGCTGATCGCTGTGGATGTCGAGTGCTGCCTCGCTGCGCCGCGCAGCAGATGGTGCGACGCTCCAGGCTGCGAAGAGGTGCAGTTGTGATTACCCTGTGTATATATCATAAAACGCCTTCAGTGAACAAAATGAGTGGCTTTTATCCCAAATCCAATAACCAAAATACCTCGGATGGTCAGTTAAGGAACCCATCCTACTTATAATTATTAGGTATGTGAAAAAGTTTCCGCCCTCTAGCGTTAAGTAGTTATAATAGTTACCTATCCTTTCAGATGTTCTATAAACGCTGCTTAGTTTTGTTGGTTAGACATCTATCAATAATATTCAGTACACACTTGTTTTGATTTGCATCAGCATCATTGAGTTTTACAGAGATAATCAGTGGAATTCGTGCCAAATAAGCATTTTTTGTCGTAGTAACCCCACCGTAACCCTATAAAAACTGGGTTACGGTACGAGACGAATAAGATATTCGTGTTCAGCACCTCAAATAACCCCTCCGTACAAAGTTTCGGTGAAAAAGTTCTCGTTTGAAAATTTTGGGTCCTCAATGTGGAGTGGTGCCTTTTTGGGAAATGTCACAAAAGCCGTCAAGGAAACGCTTAAAGGGCTTTACTGGAATGTGGTACCTCATGCGGCTTATTCGCCAGACTGTGTCCTGTCAGATACTATTTGTTTCGGTCGATTTCCCACGGGGTTTCCGAGCAGCGCCTTCAATCTTTCGAAGATGTCGAAAAATGGGTGAAGTAAAGGATCGAGTCGGAGGGCGACGCTTTCTAATGCTACGGCGTCCGTCTTCTCTCAGAAATATGGAGAAAGGTTATGGCCAACGATGGCCAATACTTTGACTGATGTATCTGCTTTGTTCCTTTTTCAATAAAGGCTCAATTTTGCTCAAAAAAAGGGCGGAAACTTTCTCACATACCTAATAGATGTCAGGGAAAAAGGGTGCACCTTAGCTTCAGCTATTTAGGAGCAAACCGTGACATATTGACAACAAAATTGACAACAATCTCGTTACAAATTATTCTTTCTTTAACACGTTCGCGACACACGCGCTGTTCTAGTACGAAAAATCTAATGAAAAAGTTTGAAAGCCTGCTTTGCTCACTGCGTGTGTGATACTCTAGTATCTCTGTTACTATGCTACTACGAAAGAATTAGCTAACTCTGGACATTTCACAAAGATATGACACTAAATGGATAGTGCACGACCGGTCGTGCATGCGGTCACGAACGTGTTAATGGAGTCAATGTTCTACTTTTATTTATCTCAACATCCCCTTAAATCATATTCACTTTATATAAAAGGACAAGCGCTCACATGAGCTTGTTTTCCTTTTTGCCTTATATTGCCTGTTCGTCAGAATAATGCGGAAAGATTAAACATATTCGGCTGCAGAGTACATGTTTCGCCCTTTCAACGTTGAAGCAACACGTACCGGGCGTTTACGAGATAGTTCAGCGTTCTCTGACTGCACATCGTTTCCAGAGCTGGTCGCCGTTTCAACTTTCGATGTTGATGGAATGTCCTCCAGCGTTCTTGGACTTGAATGGGGTGTGACCGGAGGGTACCTGTCGTAGCGATCAGACACTACCTGGTATGACGGCAAATCCAACAGAGGACGTGAAAGAATCGGGGTGTAAATTGGTGTATAGGGTTGCGAAGATGGGTCGGAGTAAGTAGCCTGCTGTGGCAAAACTGGTGACCACTGCGGTGAAGTAGGACGATACCGTGATGACGGTGCGGTGACTGCTGGCAGGCCTTCCGAATTCTCAACAAGATGTTCAAACGAAGTTGGCCCCCTCTCCGCGTTAGTAGGATTTAACCAGCTGATTCCATTCGCTGCGATAGTGTCTTGCGAAGAGGACGAAGTTTCACTTCGATTGATTCGATTCCTTCTAGAAAATAAGAATACACAAAACCATCATCTCATCGCAAATCTTCATTCATGGCTGAACAACTTACGTCCGACGTCTCGAATCCATTCGTACTGTATCGCTACTCTCATCCTCACTGGACAGTACTATCTAAAAACAGGAAATGTGGCTTCTTTCAACAAAATTTATAACAAATAGGCTATGATGGGTATATACGGTAGAAGATTGACTAAGGGATGTTCTGGTATTAAATGCAGGTAAGTTACGAAGGATAATAATGCATCCAAACCAAACGTACTGTATTGTCTACCCCCTGTATGGGGCTTCTTGATCGAGATCTTCGGGAATATCCATGATCTTGATTTTCTCGGCGATGAAACATGAATGGAAAATCATTCGACAACGAACCCTGCAGTAAAAAATTTCTGATAAACTACCGAAAATGATTTCTAAAGTGATATGATAAAATTAAAATGTTCTACTAAAAACCAACTCAAGAAGTCAAAGAGGTAAACTGCTTCTCAATAATTCTTGAAATACTTACAAAATGAAAGTTTGAAAAACGCGACTCTGGAAACCCTGCGTAGATCTCTCGTAGAACTCCAAACGCATCAATGGCACGGAGAGGGGGTGGAAACTGAGTCCGTGGAAGACGACAAGCTGGACGTGTGTAAAAGTCACCAGCATTCGAGGTTTCCGAATTAGAAGACGCCGCTTCGTCCTATAATTCCGCACATAAGGGAAAGTTACCCAAAATAATATGTGGGGTATTGACAGACAATGAAAGGAGTGCATGAACAAGAACAAAAGGGGGAGGATGTGCCTTTAGTCGCTGTCAAACTTAAAGGCAGCACCCCACATTAGAGTTGTTTTTGAGATTTTTAAGCAAAGAGGATCTCCAGGGGTTGCTGATCAGATGGCATATGTGATACCCTGCAAAACTGGCAAAAAAAAAACCCTTTTCGAGCCCCAATTCTTTGAAAACCTGGGTGGAGCCGGAGGCGGGTCAGGGTGTTTTTTTTTTTAAATTGACTCCAGGGAATCACACTTTCTGAAGGAATTTATACACCTCGTGAGAGTTCCTCATTCACTTCCTAACAGAATAGAAACTGCGCTATTGAAGATTCATTTCATGCGAAGATCTCAAAAACGATTCCGAGATGGGACGGGGCCTTTAAAGACAACGTTACACCTCAGGGTAAGTTCCAAAGATTTTGTTTAAAAAAATTACAGAGAAGACAGAACGTAGCGGTACACAGGTAAAGGGGTCGATAACTCCATCCAAATGAGGGCTGAAACTCAAACTTGAGCTGAGAGGCTGGCGTATCCACGTCTCTACCCCCACTAAAGAGTGCGAGTGCGAAAATAGTAAAATAACTCCTCTTCGTTATATTCTCACAATATAGCGGCTATAGCGTAGAAGAGATAGAAAATACATGACCAAACAAGCAACTCACTCTGACGTAATTGCTTTCTCCACGAACTAGTAGCGCATCTCGATCAGATAAATTGTCATCGCTTAGTACAATAATATCGTCATCTCGTCCATTTCTATGCCTTCCTGGACGGTCTCGCACGTCATCCAGTGGAATTACAGCACCGTCAGAGTCGTCGCTATCACTGACGGTGACAACCTCTGAAATTTAATTTTTAAAGGCTACTAGTAACGAATACTGTGGAATCATGGTATGGAACTAACCCTCGCTGTTTTCACCCCGTCGATTTCTTCGCTCCAACATTCGTCTTACTTCTGGTGAACTAAAATATCGAATACATGCAAATGAATATAATAAAAAGCGGGTGTTTTTGTTTTGTGATGTTTGTTCTTGGTAACAAACCTAACCGGAACAACAATTTTGGATAGGAGAACCGAATCCTACCTGTAAGTGCTGGTGCTGTCAAAATTTCTCAACGTCAACATGCTGCTGGCGAATTCGAACAGTTCTGACTGGAACCTTTGCAAATACGAGGGATAAATGCCAGCCGTACGAAGGTTGCGCTAAACAAGATAATTATTAGAACATTCAATGTTGCTACCAAACTATTGCTAAACAAGGTCGGAAGACAGTGAAAATAGATTTTTTAGTCAATGTATTTTGATCCATGTATTATGGTTGGTGGTGGATTCAGTTCTGTCTAAATATCACTAGATATCACACCAGTGGATAAGGGCAATCTACACTAGATGCGTGCGTTTGACGCGCGTGCGTCCGTATGATAAAGGAAAGGCTCGGTCGCAGCACAGATGTGTTTTTTTTTCGTGAATCGGACCCACATGTTTGCGGTTTTGCGGCGGTCGCGTGCTATTTTCATTCAGAATGTGACCAGCTCTACAGTGGACGTCAATGGCGGTGGCCCATCCGCGGCCTCGAGAAGTACGCCGCGCAACCGCGCCGCGCGTGTCGTAAACGATCTTTTCTGCTGCTGTTATTCTACATTTAGGGCTTTTCTACACGATTTTGAGGATTTTTGATCAAATCGGGAAGAAAGCGACTAGAAATAGCATTCCGGCAGTAGACGACACAGACCCCGGCGCGCGCGGCGCGGTCGCGCTGCGTCCTTCTCCAGGCCGTGGATGGGCCACCGCCATTGATGTCCACTGTACATGCTTTCTCGAGAACATAATACTAACACCAGATAGAATATAACGAGAAGGTGAGCTCTAAACTAAAGAATATAACGAGAAGGTGAGCTCTAAAATAACTCTCACAAGTCATTACACCGCTTACACTATTCGCCGTAACGCAACGACGTCCGTTAATGTATTCTGTGCATGCTGCTCTGCTGCTAGTGACAAAGCAATGAAACAGATAACGGATTTCATGCTCGCACAAGAACAGGTATATCCGCACCCCTTTATAAAAGCTTACCCCGCACATTCTCACAGTTTAGAAAACGAACACTTATCGCAGCAAACTATCAAACTATTCATCTTCTGAGATTCTGGGAACCAGTCATGTTTTGGATGGCCCTTCCATGCACTTGGATGTTTTCCCACCATGCTTACTGTACTACTTCAATTCTTTTCAAACAAGACCTTTGCCAGTTCTGATCCAAAAGTTCAAGTATAAGAGCATTAACTCACCATCAGAGGGGGAACGGCTTCAGTAGTAGTACTGCCTATACTACGTGGGTTCAAAGACTACAACTACAAAGATCAGCGCCATGAAGTCATCAAGGGATTACTGTCAGCCTATCTCTTTCTCATAGGATCTAATGAGCAGACAAGAGTCATATGACTATGTGATTATGTGACTACGAAAGCCGTAACTGTGGCGAGGTCGCTGAAATTGACCAAACTTCGTGACTTCATCAATGTGTCTTCAAAAAACTGATACTGTTAAAACAAACAAACAAACCGAAAACTGAGGAGAATTAATCTGATATTCACTGCACCACAGGATAATGTCGGACACGACCACATCACGGTGTCTGTAGTACTGATCTCGGGACTCCTTGGGTCTTCTCTGAAAACACAGTAAATGTTCCAAAGTAGTGATTCATTCTGGAAACTGTTTATTCTTCGAAGGCAATGTCTCAGCTCCGTTCGCTATAGAGACATGTAAGTGAAATCACTGGAAGACTTATCTTAATAGTATACACGATTTCCTACGATAGTGCGGCCAACTACACCTGCAGACTCTTATTATTAGTAAGGTTAGATGGAGCAAAGGAATGCTCCTTCTTTCGTGATAAGTGCCGCGTAATGGATGCTCAGTTCTATTCTCAACCAAAATGAGGGATCCAAACCCGAGTCCCGATTCAAAAACTATTTAAAGCAGTTTACCTTAATCGTGTAAACCATTCTGATCAACATCTTCAAGCAGTTATAAATACATGAAAAAAAACTGCCAGTCTGAGGTGAGGCATTACTTCGACTACTTAAAACGGGGAGACACTCACATTTCGCCAAACTATCGGAAGCTCACGCTCCAAGAATGCACGAAGCCTGTTTGTTGAATCAGCAACATTGGCTTTGAAAACAGCTGGCGAAAACGCAACCTAAACCGAGCATTTTAACTTGTTCAAGGGAAAACATAGTCACTCCATTAGAATCCTACAAACTACGAATTTTAAACCCAGATAAAGTAGAGTGAGCGTCGATGAAGCTCAGGAATTTGAGGACTTGAGCGTGCGCGGCAGCGCGGGCTCGCTACGTGCTGAATTCGCTTATCGCAGCTACTTTTCATGCTTTTCATTGTACTTATTAGAAAAAATACAAAAAAAACACTAAGCAGCACCACGATTAGCTATTATGGCAGAATAGAACAGCAAGTCGAGCCCGCGCTGCTGTCGCGCTGTTTAACACACTCAAGTCCGCAAATCCATCAGATTCATCGCCGCTCACTCTACAAGTTCTTCGTTTCAGCTGAATAAAGAGAAAAAAAAACGGATTTCGAAAGTTCGTGTTAGTTGGGGAACCTGCAAAATTGCAAAGGTTGATGGACTCACTCTATTCGCGTTTCGATCTATAGAGCTCCATTCAAGATTATCCTTGTAGATCAAAGAGCGGAAAACAACGTCGCTAACAAGATCAACCCTAGAAACTTCGAATATTTCTCTACAATGGGTCTCTGATGACTTCCAAAAGTCTACGAGCAAAGTAAGGCGCTCGCATTATTTTGCAAATCATATAATCCATTTGAAGGCCTACCTCGTTGTTGCATCTCGCCTGAGCATCTCGAGCCTACTTATTTCACTTACAAGACGAGAATTTGCCGCATGAAACTCTAACTTTCGATCATCTCGAGTATTTTTGCTCCTAAAGAGAGATCCTTTGTGAACCCGAAAACTGATCAAGATAAAAGTTAAAATGCTATATTTTGAAAGGCTACGGAAGGCTAAACTCACATTTCAGTCTGGAGTTGAGATAGTCTCCTCTGCAGACGGCGGATTCTCAACCGAATACATTCCTGTTCATCGAGGGGTGGTTGCGATTGCCCGCGTTCAGCAAGACGAGCCGCTTCCGCAGCTGTGTGCAATTCGCTAACAGATACGCTGTAAAAAAAACACTTCTTGAAAGGAGGATAGTGCTGAAAGAAGGCAAGTTTAGGTGCCGCTAAACTTACGCTTCTCGACCGCTTGCAGCGCTCAAACCGTGCCAGAACGTTCTAGTTAGTGCCATGCACAGTGGACATTTCTCGGAATACTTGAACCATTGCGTGGTACAAGTGTAACAGAACGAATGGACACAACTGTCAAGCAGGGTAGGATCAACTCTCCTGAAAGGGTAAGAATATAACCTCAGAATTATATCAGAATTAGATGACAAGTTCCAGCAGGAGACCTATACGTTTCCTTGAATAATTTTAATATAACCAATGGTGTTTTTGAAAGTAGAAATCTATCTTTTGAAAGTAATGTAAAAAACGAGAAGAAGGAGTTGAAGATTAGAATGGCAGAAGAATTACGTATGAGGTGCAGCCCACGGTTATTTTAATCCTGTAAAGCGCTTACCAGGTGTACAGCTACATCAGTGAGTTGTGAATCGATCCTAAGAAATAGCCGACAAGTTCAGAGCTTGAATTTTGGCAAAAATCAACTCTTGCGGCAATTAAATAGCTATGATGACGAGAAGAAAGGAGACCACTGGGAAAATCAGTAACTACCAGCAAAATTAGAATGGCAGAAGCCATTTCTCGCATTACTGGTATATGTAGCACTGAATCAGCGTGTCGAACAGGCTCACATTAGGTTACTAAGTATTACGGAATCGAAAACGAAGTGAGACTGCGCCTTTAACTCGCTTTGTTTTGTAATCGCTCAAGTTTTAAATGTTGAGATCGTAGTGGAATTGTCAGGACAAGAACCCAGACTTTGAAAATGTCAAAATTTCAAATATGAAAACGTTCTTGAGTACTGCCCCGGACAAACTTTCGGAACTTCCGCCGGTGAGCTGACGAAAGTTTCGAACAAGCTTCGCGGAAGTTTCGAAGCCACTTTTTTCTTGCATCTCCATTCGGACCTTCCTCGGAACTTCCGAAAAAATGTCGACGACTGACGTCATATTTCCGCGGACGTTTCGAAAATCGGGCTGAAATAGTTATTCAGGTCCCGCGGAAGTTCCAAAAGTTTGTCAGAGGCCTTTGATTTCGACCAGGAAGTGTAATGACATAAGGATATAATGCTAGAGGCCTCATCGTGAGTCTAGAACCTTTCGCCCTCTCAGTGTATTCTGAGTTTTAACTCTGAATTACTACTATGGTCGTGCCGAAATTATACGCATGCTAGCTGAAGTATGTAGGTACTAAATATAATAGAAGGAGAAACTTACGTTCCCAAGCATATTGCACAAGTGTCAGAGTTCTGTCCTGAGCTTTTTGGATCAGAATCATCCTCCAGTTTGACGTCAGAATCAATTTTTCCGTTGCGTGGCACAGAATCCCCTTCAACCTTCCGTATCTTTGGACTGGGACCTGCAAGATTACAAGATGTACTAGATCGGCTCAAACGTTCGCTGAAGAGAAAATTGGTAAGAATTTCAGAAAGAAGCAATACCTCTATCGTCAGTTATGAACTGAGCAGCAATATTTGCACTAGCAACAGCCTTCGCTCTCCTTGGTGGCGGTGAGTTCCGCGATGAGTCTTCGGGAGGACGTCCTCGTGCTTGTTTTCGACGTATGACCATCTTAATTACCTAAAAGTCTAGTAAATATACATATGCGTGAAGGCGTCTGCCGAAACGGTGGTTGTTTTAACACCCAAAAAGTTCAAACATGCTCAAAAATGCAAATGACGGCGCTGATGAGAATCCAATTCTTAATTTAGGTCGCACACTTCTCGTCGAACGATAACAATAGAGAAATATTTTACAATGCAAAGTTTGCAGTTTTACAAGGCAATGTTGCACTCTACTACATTCGAGTGTTATGAAATAGAAGAGGTTTTTGAATGCATAGGTCACTAGTTGCAAAACTACAGCGGTGGTGACGGAGATATATCGCAAAATAATAAAAACGCTCGCAACTTGGCCGTCAGGAGCCCCATAACCGGGTCTTTGTACGGGAGTTCAAAATACAATCCCATGAAAGAAACGAAGCAATCTCAGAAAGCTTCAGAGAAAAGCAGAAAGTTTCACACAGTTCTTGTAATGAATAGAATCTTCCGCTACTTTTTACAAAAGAAGACCACTGCAGGTGCCCATCACCCTGTCCTTTGACAGCCACGAGATGCCTAGATTATCAAAATGTACGCAAAAACCCGTAAACAGCCACGTACTTTAAGAAATACAGTAACCATCATTTGCGTTTCAAGTTTTGAAAATGAGAGTCTGTGAAAATTTTAAAGCTTCTTCTGCTTGCTACGCATATGAAAAGTTCCAGATAAATACATTCGACGCCACATCTCCTTACACAAATGCTCAAAACAGCAAAGCTGTTCATGCGTTCTCCGAGATGGTAGATAAGCTGGTACCATACATAAAAACCTAGTAAATAAAAACCTCAGTAAAGCGCGCATCATGACCTTAAAGCTAGAGTTCATAGAAATTCTAGATTCCAAGTTGAAACACCAATAATAATACACACTGTTAGCGTAAATCTTAAGCGAACGCAAAGAGTCATGACTCCGATGAAACTCAAATCGCAGCCACGGACACAAGTATCTTGCATGCTCTCTTCCCGCGACGACATGCCAACTAACATAGGTCCTCCCATTTAGGCAATAACGGGTGACGTGATTCACTGCGTGACGGGACTCATGATTGTCAACGGAGCGCGATAAGACGTGCGGAAAATGGCATCCAGATTTCGCAGGTTTCCCGTAACGTCCGCGCTATTTCACTACTACTCCGACATTCAAGCGGTTTAACCCCGCGAGAAACACGATTGAACCGCAGTTGTATAAGACTTGCGGTGCAAAGCAGCTTTTTCATGATGTTATTCGACAATACCGGGCATCGTGGAGGAACGTGGCCTATTAAGGCTGTGGTTCAACCGTCAGTAACAAAAGGTGGCATTCGGTTCTAGGTCAGCTTCAGGTCCAAAAAGCGGCTCAGGACGTAATTGTGACGCAGTCGGACACTGTCGAAGACAAATTAAAATATGAACTCATTTATTGCATATTCGCAACGAAACCCCACAAATTCCTCACTTTATTGTGAAAAACAACACGATTGACATCTGAAAAAATATGGCATGAGAGAGCAAAAGAAAGGAAACGATCGTCTTTATACAAGCAAATCATTTCAACACAACAAATTACATAACGAAGCCGTACATATGTGCAACGAAATAATGTTCGCGATGTTCCTCGATACAGCTTTCTCAAGTTGATGAGTGACAGAAAGAGAATGTGTTGTGATGCTTTTCCTATTCCTACTTCTTTAAGGAGCAGTACTGAAAATAAGTATTGATTAGAGACTCTGCATATAATCCCGATGCTAGACTGAAAATTGACCTTACTGCCTCGCAATTCTCCTTACCACAAACTGATTCACTCCAAGCTAGAGCAGCATGACAAGACCCGCAATAGTGAAATTTTTTGTAGTCATAGGACAACCAGAGATTATCTATCATCTTGAGCTGGAACAGTTTATTACGTCCGTAAGCAGGCACATACGCCTCAAATCTAAATCGACTCACCACCTCCTTGTCACATCTGTTTGACCGTAATGTATCTTATTGAGTTACCTCATTTCCTACTTAATTGAATGTTTTTTTTTAAATCCGTTTGCGTCGCCTGGGAGTGCCATGCTCGTGCGCGAACTTTGGGGACTATGATTTATTAGCATGTTGTAAGCCTGTTGAAGGCGGCCCTGAGCGGGCAGATCTGCTATTGTAACCGCCGGAGGACGGCGGTGTTGTGTCCGACCAGATAAATCGTTTGATTCACAACTCTACCACTGAACCACACAAGGGTAAAGGTAACACTGTCACAGAACGTGACACACCGTGTGTACGGTACACCTACCGTAACCCTACAAAAATGGGGTTACGGTACAAAATGGATATGATATTCGTGTTCAGCACCTCGAATAACCTCCCTAGGCGGAGTTTGGGCGAAAATTTTCACTTCGAAATTTTGGGGCAGGACTAGCCGAATAGTGCCGCTCACTTAATTGACGCGTTTGCGACGCTACTACCAGCCCTTCGTAGTCACCCACTTTTTCATCCGAATCTCTAATTCCTCCTGGCTCCAGTGCGTCATCACTATCCTCTACGGCATCGCTACGAAGACTATCTTCTTCGCCGTCAGCTACTTGCCCCTTTTCCCGGCTATTAGTGTCTACGGGACTGAGCGACAGCTGCTCGCATGGAGTACCATACGGTCTCAATCCATATAGGTATTCAGCTCGAGTGGATTTAGATTCGCTTGGGCACATAAAAACTACACATTTATTCTACGTTCGTGTTCGAATAGGCTTCGTTGTCAAATAGATGCCTAAAGCACTACAAACCACAAAATAGAGCTCCTGGCATTTTTATTCGTTTGGATATGGTGCACAAAAACACTCGACATTATTTTAAATACATTAACTATGTATTCGTCCATTATGCGATTTCTCTAGCTGGACCTGGCCACCACTTTATTCGCTTTAATTGTGGGTCGCATTATCTGAAAAATTCAATTTTTTGAAGGCCTGCCGCTTTTTATAGGATGTCGTGGAATCATGACGGGGCCTCCATTATTTTATCGCCAGAGAAACTTATATCTGAACCTGGAACGAGCACACGAGTCCTTCGTCCACATTCATCATGGCTGCTGCGTTATCAAACTGTCCACAGTAGTGCGGGGCCGAAAATATGGTTACCAGTCGTTTATTGGCGAAGAACTCGTAGCCATCTTGAACAACCTGCAGATGTTGAAATTCAGCGCTTTTTAGGCAATGAGGTTGTCTAAGCTGAGGATGGACCTGATGTGCTCTAGCTATGAGATCGATGTCTAGCATTGGTAGCATTTCGTTAACAACGTCCTGTCCAAATACGTAAGAAACTCCACGGGTGTTTGATTGCCAACCCTAAATACCTACATTTTAGTTGTTTATTATTACATTGAGCATACTCATGTGGAAGGATATAGAACCAGACATGTGCACGGAACATCAGTATTTGAATCTTCATGATACAATTAGGAAAATTGGAGAAAAGAAAAGCGAGATTATACGAGAACGAATAAGAAGTATGTATAATGTGTACTAATATTGGTGCATCACACTACGTCGCGATGCACAGCAAGCATGTTCCACAGTGCATCTCTTCAGCACATACCTTTACATAGTGATCTGGGTCACTCCATAAAAGATCAATATGTAATGAAGGATTTGGTGGATCAATTGGACGAGTGATCTGTCTCAGTTGGTCCAGAGACTTGAGCTGAAAATTCGGAGTTTCGCGGTGCAGAAAAGTAAGTTTTCAAGCCGCATACCTTTGGTGACAGTCCTCCATGCATACAAAGAATCTTACCCGCTACCAGTCCTGTAAATGGCATAGCTGCGAACGCTTCCTAAAATCACTTTTGAAGAACACAGTTGGCCTTGGTCTGTTTTCTACAAAATCCAACCTGAAACCCGAGCCACAATCGCGTGCTATTATACCGCCGGTTGCACTCCTCAAAAAAGCCGTACACCCGGTTAATCGGTGCGCACTCGTGGTTTCCTCGTAGTATGAAGAAGTTTCCAGGATATTTAATCTAAATCAGCGCTCATTGCTTTTGAGAGAGAGAGAGGTCTGATGCCTCTGTAAACATAAGAATACAATTCCATACTTTATAGCAGAAAAACAATGAAATACACTCCAAGTTTTGATGGCCGCGATCGACGTAATCGCCCAGAAACAGGTAATTTACCATAGGTGGGAATCCACCTCGATCAAACAGTCGTAAAACGTCTGGAATTCTTTTTTTGAATTGCATTTCGCTTCCAGCAATCATGGTGTTGTGAAAATGATGCTGGAGCCAAATATGCCACTAAATTTGTCGGAGACTACATGTTTGTGCCTCGCACAGCATTTATTGTTATTAGGGAAAACTCCATTGGAAATAATAACGGAACCTGCATATTGTCCATGAATATCGCCACATATTTTTATCGGAGACTGAACCTCTAGTAAAGAGGACTGGTTCAGGAAAACTTGCCTGAATTATAGAAATTAATGTAGCAGATCTTGGCTACAACGTCGATTCAGGTGAATTTTTTCTTAGCTAGGAATGCATTAAAGGAGCGAAATAAGTGATACTCGGAAGGGACAATGTCAGAAATGTCAGAAAAATAGGGTGAGTGAGGAACTGTGGAACAGTCCAGCTCCTCCAATTCTTCACGGATCTCTTTAGCTAAATGGGGGCCTAGCGCCGTTGTGCAGTAGGTGTACAAAATCTCGTGTCGGCTGTTTTTCTCGAACAGCATCCGCGGCTTTCTGAAGCCGATTGGCCTAAATGTTACCGGTGACTGTGTGTGCTTGCGCGAGCAGCTCGTGATGCAATATTCCTCGCGAATTCCGCGAAGGTAGCAAAGGAGATACTTGTTTGGGTGGGGGTGCGATTTTGTGGGTATCCTCCTCGAGGGAGCCACATGGCATGACGCGTATTAGAATTGTAGAGAACCCGACTCCTCATCTGCAGTAATCAGCTCTTCCAGAAACTCCTTTCGGTGCGGGCAGAGAAAGAAAAACTGATTTTGGCTCGGGGGTGCTCTTGTAGAATTGACGTTGTAATTAAAGTTAAGGAAGGCAATTCGGCCAAGTATACCTATCATGGAGAAGTCCCGAGAATGGTCTACCACTACCACATAATAGATCATGGGTACCGATCAATCGAAAGTTCTGGAACTTTCACAAAAATCGGCCCAAGACTTTCTTACCACCCCAATATGTTATATAGTAGCTTCAAAATTTGGCGACCCATTCTTGGGGGAGCGCCCTTCCCCCCTCTATCCGCTACTGCAGGGTTGTCGCAAATGCGATCGTTTCATGGCTAGTAATCGTGGTACCGTATCTGAGGCCGTGCAGAAGCGGTCATGATCGGTAGATCATGAGCGCGTTCAATAGCTGCCGCAGCCACCAGGGCACGGCAGTTTCTCGTTACTGCTGCCGCCCCGAGCGGTCGTCTTTTTTCTCTTTTCCTTTTCCGTTGATCGATTGTTGACTCTGCCACCCTAATACATATAGCCTACCTCTTACTACATGTGACCTTGGGCCCGAAGTCGCCGTGTAGG
>KN728367.1:0-14966 GCA_000816745.1 Ancylostoma duodenale | reverse complement strand
CAGATGAAACCCCCCAACAAATCATTCGTGTTTTGACTAGCCTACTTTTTTCAGCGGAAGCCTGTCGGCGCATCGTTCGAATGTTGGAGAGGTCACGTGGAAGTCAGTAGAGTGGCCCATGTTTCAATGATTAACCAGAAAAAAAAAACTCAGCCTGACATTATTCCAAAGACACATGAAGCAACTGTGTGATTTATTTGTTTCGAAAAAGTTGCTGCGCTAACAGCCGTTCTCATAGAGGATTTCTTTGCTCAATGGCAGAAATCTAAGTGGAGATAGCGTTTTCCTACATTTACTTATTGTTATTTAGTTGTTTATCACACCAACCAGAAATCAGAGCGCCAAGAAATCACACTGTGTAAATGGCAGTTGGGAACTGTGACAAACCATAATATAACATGAATGAAGTAAGTGTTCTTCTACGAATGGATTACAGGTTGATAATTGCACCTAACGTACGTATAATGACAAGCAGACATCCATGACCGTCCACAACCTTAGCGTAAAAATGACTTATGGGAGCTGGGTATCCGTCAATCCTTTAATTGCAGACATAGACATCTGGCAGAATTTCAAGAGGTCCCAATTGGAGCCATTTTGGTGGAAGCTCTCCTAACCAAGACAGGTACGAAGTTCACTGCATGACGCACAAACGAATTTCTTACAAAAATGAGGGTCTCCTTGTGATGGCCTATGGTTGAAGTTTTTTTGTTGAAAAAAAAACCTATAAGGTAGTGTTTTTATTGAAAGGATGGAGTGGAATGAAATTGATGCTTAAAAAACCCAAATCATCACAAGAAAAGTGGTCGACCATGTTCGAGGATTTAATCCGTGACCAGAATGGTTCACAGAGGGAGAAACCAGGAGCGAAAGGAGATCAGGCATCTTAGTGCTTCCGTACGCTGAAGAAATGGGCATGGACACATTTTTATACCCTTTCAAGATTTAAAGAGCGCATGATCCCAGAGGCTTCTTCATTAGGAAGGAAAAGGCAAGGTAACACTGTCATTGGGGAGGGAGGGGGCTAGGATCCAGGGTGCTTCCGGAGTAGTCATGCTGCATGCACTGCAGGCAGAACTGCTTTATACTCTCCCACTAGCCACCACATGGGATCTGTTCCCATGTCCAAATAAATACCTTGTGAGCAGAGTGGAGGAGCCGGCGACGTTGTTTTGCTTGCTTCCGGTGTGGGCGGAGCCACCCACACCTCTGCACCCTCGCTTCGCACTTGTCGGTCATCTCGTAGTTCTGGGTCAGCTCCCATCTTTTGTTAGAGATCCTATGTTTCCCTCGTTTTACAGCATTTTAATGCGGTAGCAATCCCTACCCTGCCATGTATCTGCTAGTCATCCAAGTAGCCTTCATTCTGCTGGTCAGTCACGCATTAGGCAAAGAGTGCACAGTGTCCAGAACGAGTCGCAGCTACCTGAACGACACTTTTTCGACCAGTCAGGTGCTGCTTTCTGGCACTGTGGAACGAATCACTGTTCTTGCTGTGGACGAAAGTGTAGCACAGGTGATGATTAACATTGACAGCTCTAGTAAGCTCAGAACCATTATTTTCCGTTTAGACCCTAAATATACGAGTTAAAAGAATATTCAAAGGACGGGAACTTATTGGATCTCCTAGATATGTTGATGTTGTGGTTCCCTCGCGGTATAAGGTGAGCTGAGATTATTATTTTTAGGGGTAAAGAAGTTACTCAAGCATTTTGCTCTAGAAATATATCCCACTATGTTGGCTGAAAATGATTTCTTGTGCTTTTCCAGTTTCAGTTCCTTCCTTTTCTTCGTTGTTTTTGACAATCCCTTTCCCAACCATCCGTCAACTTTTTCCATTCTGTACAGGATTATTGCATCCACTTGACCAGAAACGGCAAGCTGCTCAAGCGTAAGGGTTAAGAAAGAGGGTCCAATCATCAATGGAAATGCCATTTTTAAATCAGTTGAGGTGGAATTTTCGCAGCTTTTGAGTTCCCGGCTTCCATTCTTTGTGAAGTACTTGCTCTTATTCTTGTTCCGGCCTCTATTAGTTTTGAGCACTGTGTTACGTACACTAAGTTCGTGATCGAACATTAGATTCCATTTAAGTCTAATACATTATTCCATTCTGAACACGATACCTACTCAAAACAAAAGTGTAACACAAAACCAACTCATAGCCATTCTCACTGGCTTCGATTCATAGACTTTATACGAACATGTCACTACTTTCTAGTATATAGCAATACCTACGTATATCTTTCCCCAGCAATATCTACTAATATTAATTCTTCACGAATTCCTTGTTTACATTTTGTTTTTTTTTTTCACAACCACTGCCTGAGTCAGTTGAATCTAAGGAGTGGGCGCTCTGTACTCACTCTTAGTTGTTATTTTGGTCGCCTTTACGACGACAGTGTTGTAATTTAAAAAAATGTAAATAGCTGTAATTTGTAAGGTGCTGAAAATTTGGACTAGATAGAAGAAAAGAAAAGAGATGAAGAAGAAAAAAGAGAAGATCTATAACTCATTGACGACCTCGCCCTTTTTTCGTGCGTCTCTCCATTCTCCAAAGTTCCGGCTCCTCTGTTCAGAACTTTTTTTTTTGGAAATTCCAGTGCAGATCTTTGCAATCATATTCACCAAAATGTATAATTACGTTACCATCCAAAGAAACCACTGAGAACATTAAGTCTTGATGATTTGCCAAACTGCAGCATGCGGAAAACCTCAAGCTAACATTAAAAATTCGCCTTATTCCTCAATTTCGACCACAGCTACCATGAGCACTTTCAGTTCTGCATCTCAGCCCTTCTGCTACATGACACCCGTGTTTTCGCTATTTCTGTTCGTGGAACATCCCTGGAGATCTCCGCTCCAGTGATTCCAATCAATCTCAGTGTACTGGATTCTCTTCATTCGTTTACCTGGGGTGAGTTTTCTCCACTTAAGACCAGGATACGTCTGCTCATGGCGCGACTCCAACGTGGATGCGCCATCCACCTGTGCAGCAGCTGGCCTGTTTCTCTTTTCATTCGCACCCCCGTTCATTGTCACGTTTTGTAATTACCGACGCTAATTACCGGTAGCCTAAATAGGTTAATATGTGTCGTGTTTGTCTCATTCGCCTCCAACAAAGTGAAGAAATTTGGGTTTGAGAGTGAAATAGCTTTAAAAGAAATGGAATCAAATTTATTTGCATGCCCTATTCTCAGGGCTTGAACTGCTTCTATTGCTTTATTTCCTTCTAAGACTTATAATCCAAGTGTTATGAAGCTCCATTGAGGGTTTAGAAGTAAAGAAGGCATAATTTTATATATTAACGTAATTTTTCATTGAAATACACGCAATGATGTGCCAGTGAATATTATCAAAACCAAATACGAAGTCGTCAAACACTGAACATGAAGAGGAATCCCCCTTCTTTGAAAAATCAGCTTTTGCCGCAGTCTCTTCGTCAGTGACTCCAATTTTCCATAAAAACACATTTTTATATGCAAAAGAGTAGAGCCAGTGGTGAACTTCCGGACAAATATCTTTGGCTTAAAGTATTGCAGCGGAGCTTCTCCCGCTAATCTCTGCACGATTGCTTGACTTACGATGGGAACTTTGTCGGGACATCTTTAGCATATCTTTAGTGCACATCTTGAGGGTACTTCCCACAAAATTTCATGCAAATCAGTCGACTTCAAAGAAATAAGGCATTTTTATACATAGTATAGTAATGGATAGTAGGGTAAAACTCGATACTGCGCCAGTGCGGTACTATAGTACGTAGTTATATAGTTAGTATAGTATATGTAGTACTGCGGTAGAAGTGTACTAGTTACACAGTCGATATAAAAACTGTGGCAGGGTAGTACAGTAGTTATAGATCTGTGTAGTTACGCATGTGTTGACATAGTGTACTAGCGCAATACCAGAGTAGCCATATTGTTGATAGAGTGAGTGTAGTGCTACAGTCGTATTGTAGTTATATAGTTGCTAGTACAGTAGTTATGGTGAACAATACTGCTCACGGGATGTCGAAAACCGTAGCTCTTGTAATAATTAGTTTCTATTGCAATTATTTTCTATAATTTTTCGAGAAAAAGTTATAGTGAATGTGTAGGCATGGGTTGAGCCTCGAGTGATATAACGAAAAGCAAGCTCGTTTTTTCCCAAGTGATTTCAAAAACCTTGCCTATTTCAGATGGTTTTCTTTAATTTTTTTTATCAAGACATTCACTGGGTCAATAGAGATGCCGAGAAAAAAAAAACTTCTCGAAAGTTTCTCAGCCAATTTTGTTAGAGAATGAGGAAATCGCACTTATTATACTTGACGGTTCCACTTCTGGATCGATCACATGCCCCACTAATTAGCAACAAAATAATAAATTTATCTGTTTGAAAGGTCAGATCAGAGTTATGAACTGCCTATTGGGCATTGTTTTTGTTTTCACGGCATTCACTTTGCAGAAAATAAACTCCTAAAGTAACTCACCTACGCCTATATGTCGTTCATGAGGATCATTTAGTAACACTACGTAGATCCACTAGAAGATTTCCAGAAAGGATTTCAAAGAATTCAAATTTCATTCATGTAGGCAATTAGTGGAAAATGCAAGAAGAGCATTCACTCAACTGTTTCACGTAAAGTCGAGCGTCTGCCATCTTTCCTAGAGCCAGTCAGTGCCACAGCCTCAAAATTCTTGAGCTTTTGACGCTTTGTACCTTCCTATTCTTGGACACAACGCTCCTCTCCTTCTCCGCCCCTTCTCAGCTCTGGGAATATCGTGCTTTTGTTGTGTAAATGGATGGAATAAATGCAAGTCATACTAATGAATGCGTTGATCCAGAAACCATCAGTGTAGCATTTTCAAGGGGATTTCTTTTGTTATTCTGGATTCGTTTCAGAAACTTTTCGAATAATTGAGCGTCTTCCCACTTTCTTATTTTTATAATTCCCACATTTTACGATTGGGCGAGCTAGTATCCCAAGTTTGTGATGGGATTACCCAAGAAAAAAGAAGCCATTTTAGGCACAAATGTAAATTTGCAGATGTGCAGCGTCTAAACTAGCCGCAGAAAAGTGCAAAATCGTACTTTCCGGGAATAAAACGAGATTCACCGGCCACAAATGTCACCCATGTTGCATATGGATGTGGTGACACATACTTATGCAATCTACTGTTGTTCGTTCGCATTATAACAAGCTGCTCTCATGAATACGTAATTGCATAATGACCTATTTGTTTTGGCTGCGTGCAAGTTCTGGAATACTAATACAAAGGTTGCCCTGAAAGTGTTGTGCTGACAAATTCGTCCAATTGTGATAGGTGACCGCCAAGGAACATAGTTCTTTTCTGATTCTGCGGTTATACAATTCAATGTATTTCTGGAAAAAAAAGTTCTCAGCGAGCAAGGCATAGACCTCACCTGTAAACATGTGATTTCGAACTATGGATAACAAAAATACCACTTACTTTTGTTTCTAAAATCCCGATGGTCGTTTGGGAATGAGGATAAAAAGAGGATAAGATGGCCATCTCAACGTCACGATAGCGGTGCTAGGGCCTAACCCATGTATTTGAATTATTTATTTTATATTTTTATTTTTGTTTTCTGTTCCACATTATTGGCTCTCGAACATGCATAGGAAATGGTACACCTTGTTGGGTATAATAAATGAACGAATAAATAAATAAATAAATTAAGTAAATGAATGAATAAATAGATAAATAAATAAATAAATAAATGTAAATAAATAAATGATTGTTTATTTCTATACTAGCGGAACTTTAAATAGTTCTGAATTTAAAATGTTCCAAACTACAGATACGCGAAAAGTGAATAACTCGTCCATATCTTTTTTTGTAATACTCCGTATTCTGAAGTATTCAATTAACGCACTCTTCCATGCTGAAAAATAAGCAAGCTACCCAAATATTGGACTATCTTGACTACCCGAATTTGTGAATGGTCCGAATGAATCATTTCCTAGAGAATGATTGAATGACCATTTCGAAGGCCGTTGTTTTTCAAGATGACCTAATGGATTATTTGTTTCAGTAAATGACTTTTCAATGGAGCCAAACAAAATAATCTTCCTAATGCTCGAATATTCAAATATTTCACCGAATATTCACACATATGACTCAGATACATGTCTAGAGTCAAGTGTTGTAATCTGGATACGTTTTTCAGTCTTTTCGTGCATCTTTCTCATCCGTAACGATTGTTGAAGGTAGTCTGAAATATGCCTTCAGCCATTTATGTGAGGACACTCTGCGTATACATATATGCGTGGGATTAGGGAGAACGCACCTTTTAGAAGCACATATGAATCCTCATTCCAATGGTTTCAAGTAGTTTAACCCAAATTTCAACCCGCAGCTGACGGACGTCGCGAAAATGAGCCACCGTCCCCATGTTCAAAGCTAGGAACGTTCCAACCAAATGAACTAAATGTACATCTGTTGGATGCTACGACAAATCCTTGGTTTTTTTTTCAATAGCAGTTTTCTCTCCCATTTAAATTCCCTTATTAACCTAAAAGCTGAGTAAATCAGTAGTATTGAGAAAACTGATGAAAACAGTATTGCAGAGGAAGAAAATCTTTTTCGAACTGTTTAGAGCACTTTACCGGGGAATGAGAACTGCGTAGAAAAACCGCGACTGAAAAAAAAAACAGCAATGACATATATCAGCCATACTTGGGACCGAATAAAAACTGAATGAATTTGTTTCCTTAGCGTCCAGAAAATCGAGAATGAGAAAGCCCCAGAGTTCTTCTTCTCTCTCATAAAACACTACATTGGTGTCTAGTGTAGGAATATTCGAACTTTCCATTTATTCGGAATATTCGATATTCGAAAGCAAAGATATTCGACGACCCAATCTGTAGTCGCCTTGTCGAACGCGTTGTCTTACCAACATAATTCAACGTAGAAATGACTTCGAAAGATGGTCTCTGTAAGATTTGGGAATGGCATAGAGCAGCGACTTGGATTTGTAGGGATTATCACGTTTCTATAGGTGAATTGCTTAGAAAATATTTTTCTGCACGGAAGCAATAAATGACATTGAGCAGTTAATTAATTGCCAAAGGCGGGGATTCCAAAGTCCATTATAGAACACCCATCACAGAACACCAATTTCATACAGCCCGTTGAATTCAAGCGTTACTATTTTCTCATGTATAATACTTTGCTATTCACTAACGGAACTAGGAGGGAAACATTGACCATGAGAAATTTGGTGCATTGGGTTGGGCAGTATTGCGGGCAGTACTATCATAAGAACAACCAAAGCTTTGTGCTACTCAGAGCTTTTTTTTTCAGGAAAACCGCACAAGAAGCGAAGGAAATCCAAACAAAGTGAGTTACTTTTCACTCGGACTTACTTCGGCACTATATTCCCCCTTACTTCGGCACCTGTTCCTCAAAGAAATCTTTTTTTTTTTCAACTGCTCCACGGAGCATGGATCCTGGGAGTTGCATGATAGGAGGATCCTCAAAAAGTAGGATTCGATAAGGTTACATCATCATGGGAATCTCACTACTTACGTACATACCGACCACTCAGAGTAATCCCATTGTCACGGGGCAGACGCACTGTGAACGAAGTAATGTGTTATTAATGACTGCTTCTTTTTCAGGTCGATGTGAGACGCAACTGTGCCCTCTCGGATCAAAATGCGTTTTTTCCACGTACGTTTGTTAAGTGACCTTCCGCTCTCACACAGGACTTTCAAATATTTATCTGGGTTAAGACGCACTGAAGTATTTTCACTGATCTGAAAGACAAATCAGTTTTGAATCATTCGCGGGACGAAAAGAAAGGGCAATGAGCTCGAGGAATTTTCTAGCGTTTTTCTGACGTTAGATAGGAAAAGTCGTGAATGATGAAACGAAACGTACATATAATGCAGTTTTGTGGGGCTTCACTGGATCATCCCTTTGACCGTATATTTCTTTCTTTATTTGTTTCATCTGTGCACTTATTTGGCAGGATATTGGTAAACAGTGGCTGATACGCCACTTTTTTTCTTCACCATCCGAGAACCAACCGAATTAAAAGTGTTGTAAACCATTTCCACGCTCATGTATATCAACATGATTTTTCCACGATTTTTCTATTTTCATTACGGTACCTTCCCTTCCTGAGTATGCACTGCTGGAAAAAAATAAGAAGAAACATTCATTTTATTATTGCCTTTAGTAGACAGTACCACAAATTATAGAAAGTATTATTCAGTCCAAAGATAATATTCGTTTTCGATTAGGTCAAAGGTAGGCTGTATGGCGCCTTGGTCTTTGTACTCTTCTTCGAAAATATGAACTCTTTTGAAAAATCTGTTCCAAAACAGTTGAGCATAATAAAAAATTAATCAGATTATTCAAGTATTTGGTGCTAAGTACAGTAACAGGCGTTTTAGTCTCCCTCCATTCTGAACTGATCGAGGTGTGTTCATACTTGCTACCCACTCCTTTCTGTCTTGCATTTTCATGAAACCTGGATCTAAAGCGTGTTCTTTATCGCAAAGATCCAGGACCGTTAAACGTAATGGATTCATAATGAATCTTGTTTTCATCTCAAGAACCCAGTTAAATCAGCCAAAATATCCAGCTTTTAGAAAACAGATGTTTGTCACTATGCGTAATCATCTTCATCTCTCTCTTCTTTTTTTTTTTGAAATTTATCCAAATTAGTTGGGTTAAGGTATTGATGAACTCAGCCAGCACTAAAGTTTAGTAGGTAGATGAACATGATATTATTCCCTCAATCCAACATTGCGAATTTTCCAGGAACAAAATCTTTGTTTAGGAAACTTTTCAAAAGCCCTTCAATATCATTCTCTCCATTGAAGCTTTTCGAAGAAAGAATCTGATAGAGTTGTTTACCGGATTATCATGTAATTCAGAATGGTCTCCGCTTTTTTCGACCCTCTTCTTTTCTTTTCATCTTAGACACAATTCTCAGAGCAAGGCCCAATGAGAATTCAGTAATTTACACTGGAAAGATGATTGTTATCTCTTTATCAAGGCTACTTCTCGGAATATTAAAGCCAACAGGATCAGAGATGAAATTAACACAGTCACCGGTAGAACTCCAAGTCAGGTGTTCTCCGCACATTTTCTAAAACTGCTTCAATAGCAAAATATCGGAAAGTCCATAGAATTGAAGCAGGAATCGCGTAAAAGTTTTTGGGTACGGCGAATTGACGACATACTCACTGCGTGGTTTGGGAAATTCCAGAGGAGAAATATGAGCCTCAAAATCCGCCACGACCAAGGCATGTTTCCACAATAAATCAGGACGGACAGACGGCAGTGGTAACCAGAAACGCTCGCCGCACTTTAGGTTTCGTTGCACTTTAGTACTAGCCGTGCTAAGTGTACCCAGAAGTACACTTGGGACCGAATAAAAACCAAACTATTTTGGAAATTTACTCACTAATTAGGGCAATTATTCGAGAATTCGAATATCTGAGGATGAAAAAGCGATACATTCCGTCTTATCTTTCCTACGGGGATTTCTTGCTATCTCATGTTCAAGCATTCTCATGTTCGAAGTGTCCAGAGTCAAACATTCAAATTCAAACAGTTCAGATACGCTATTTGCTTTTCTTCATAACAAAAGTACACTGTGTGCTCATCCAGAAAGAAATATTAGAAAGAAAGTCGAGGTAAAGGCTAGCCGGATACTTTGCGCAATTTTTTTTTCTCCGTGAGGCTTCGACGAGGGGGGTGGAAGAGAGTGATAAGGAAGCCAAGTGAGACCATGTCAAATCCGTTCATCCTTAACAGCCATAATAAACCGCTTCTATTCTATCAATGAGACGAGCTGTTATTGTCCTACAGCTCTCGGCTCCTATTACTTCTTTGCAACTTTGATTAGCATTAGCAGGATCTATCCTTGGCACTGCCGAGTAAACAATGAGTAACTACATATATATTTTAAGATAGCTTCTCTGCCCCTTATCTTTCATTTCCACTCTTGAAATCCCCCAATTCCAGAGGAAAATGCGAATGTCGCACGCACTGCCGTTCGACAGGCGCTGCTGTCTGTGGATCGGATCGCGTATCCTACGCTTCGGCATGTCATCTCTTTGTGAGAGCTTGTCTTCTGGCTAAAAAAGGAAAGAAACTACGACTAGTGAACTACGGAGCTTGCAGTAAGTCACAGTTCTTCCCTAACAATTCCTCATTCCTCCTCCACTTTTTTCTTTCATCCTCCTGGCTATTTCCTGGCGTGTTGTCTGCTTTGTTGCACTAGGTCTACGCACCTTTATGTGTTGCCTTATTATCCTATTCACACGTCATTGCTGCTGTGTTTGCCCATTAAAATAGCCCGGAACTCGCACTACTTCACAATTGCCGCTCACAGGTCTCCAAATCTGAGCACCTGCCGGGATGTGCGGCCCACTAGGGGGAGGCCGCGGTGTTCGCGCGGCACGCAGTAGATTTGCTCATGAGCTTATCTTTTCACTGACCGTGTTATGAGTATAACAAACACCACAAGGGCGCTGCGCTCACCTGCGCCAATGGGATGGCGGAGGTGGAGGAGAGGGTTCTGGGCCCCTAATTGGGGCACGACTCATTTCTGGGCTTGGACTTATGAAGGCATAATCGAGCAAAATTAGATTAGCAAACCAACTTTCTCATTCTGGGTCTCCTAACAATTTAATCTCAGTGGGTCTTCTGATCACATGAGGAAGGTGGTACTGTTTGATATGATACTTCACAATTAGTACAGAATTCGGAATTTGTGCTATTGATTTCCCAATTTGTTTGCTTTTCCATTTTGGTGCACCCTCGAGTGTATTTGAATAAATAAATAAATAATCTATAGGACAACTGATGACGCTAACGCTGGCTTGCTTGGTTAACCTTTCATAAATCGCAGCCGATTACACTCCACTGTCGTACAGTAATAGGTAGTAGTAATAGTAATAGGTGGCAGTAATAGGTAGTAGGTAGGTGGATTTCTGAACTGTTTTCATAGGGTATCACAATTGTTTAGTGAAAATCCAGTTGATTAAAATAAAACGCAAATTGTGAAGGTAAAACAACTGCTTAGCTCTAATTCAGTCTTTCACCTTTGCATGGGGGTTAGATTAGACCAGAAGCGTCGGGCAACGTCTGCTTTTGCTAGGCCAACCAGGTTCTTATTGAGCTGACTTTTCGACTGATTCTTTGTCCTTAGTGGCCTAAAACTGGCTTGTTGTCCACTATCTGGACCTGGATGCATCATTGAGACTGACCAGGGTAAACTCGTTGACGACCGTGTTAATGATGGGTAGATTTCTGTTCTGTACTGTTCACACATTTACCATGGGTGGTCTCAACGACGCGAGGGGCTTCTGTCGCCAATTTAACTACATTTGCTACGATATACTTGCTATTGCTTACATATCACTCGGACTCGAATGAGCTGAGGAAGCTTCAGTGCGCCGCGCGCAGCTCGGCAATCATTTCCTAACGGACCCAACTGGAAGTAACCGAAACAGCTTTTTCGAAAAAATCTGACAAAATTGATCATTGCATTCCTCCTCACCGTAGCAGTAAACCCGGTATTATGACAAATCTGCTACAACGAAATTACATAGCATTCATAAAAAATAAGAATGTTAATATCTTTCCAAAAAAAGAAAAAATGTTTCGTGTGGATGTCTTCTTCAAGATTATGAAATAGTTGCTATTTGTTACTTTCTTTGTCAACCCGGACATCGCAGTAGTCCATCGGAATTCTGCCATTAGCAAAGATGGTGCTAAATGAGCTGCGCCGATGGCAACCCGGTAAGCCGCAGGGATTTATGAGTGCCATGGCATTACTGGGTTGACTTCGCGCGAAAACACAGGGGCAACTACGAGTGAATAATGGCGTAAAGGGGCTGTTTTTGACTCATTCCTATTAACATTGAACATAATAGAAACAATTGTGCTGAGAATACAAGCAGCAGCAACTCACAGGATGATGAATTTGAGATCTTTCGTGTTTTTTTTTAAGTTTCGTGACGTTTTTCAGCGGAACAATAAATTTGAATTAAGATTTCGATTATGAGGCAAGGGCTCAAATCAGCCTTTGTTTCTTTAACGTGTCTATACCCTGAGCGCGAGCTTAATGACACAAAATTTTTGGGAAGGATCGGTTGAAGGGAGGGAAGGAGGGGTGAGACACGGTTAAAATTATTTAAAAGTAGTCCCAACAATTCTCAGGGGCGAAAAACGATTCTCCACATGCCTAGATTTTCGGCGTCCTGTTAGCGATGTGATGTTCAGTTAAGTTTCAAGTAAGCCACAAATTACGGTCGAGTGATTGTTGCTACAGTATCCAACAACCATTTGAAAACTATTATTGTTGATGTGTGGAAATATGGCATTGGGATCTATCAGCCCGCAATTTCTGACATCTTGCTTCAAATCGCAGCAGTTGCTTGCATTTTGGCGGGGGAAGTGCAAGTACTCAATGAAATCCTATGTGACGTTATTAGTTTTGAATGAATTGCTGCTCCTTCAATAGACTGTTCTGCGATTTCCTGCTACCACAGTTGAACTCACAAGCTATCATTTGGCTGTTTTGGTGCGTAATGCAAGAAGAGTTTTGGGCTCTAAGCACTAACTTCTCTCGAATCCTTCCGTGATGATCCATATTAAATGACAGAAATTGATAAAATACCAATTTTCGTTGTGCTCCTCTACGTTGTTTCTAAAAGAATTGCTAGTTCCCCGAATGTGGAAAGCACAGCAACGCGAACTGGGTAAAATAAAAACCACAGCTTGCTCTGATGGCGGTTCACTGGTGGCTTATGCTGTGGGAGACGTTGAGAGGACGAGGGCTGACGTCTCATCAGCGCTGGTTATTCAATTCATCGACACTCGTCCGCCTTAAAATTAGCCGGGGGCGATGCAGCAGCCAGCTCTGCTGCTGCTTCTTCTTCTTCTTTGTTCCTCTGTCACGGCTTGTTATCGTTATGCCAAAGGTAGTTACTGTCTGAAAATAGCCTCCTGCTTGTAGATGACTTAGTCGGTCTTGTTTAGGACAAAAAAGCCCATGTGAGGACTTGCGGTGTGGACCAGGAGAGGACTGCATAGTTTCTCAGGTAAGTAAGCGATTACTCTTAACTTTTTAGCCTAAGGAATTAAGTGTGATATTTTGTGTTATCATCGATCCACATGAATCATAGGTCTTGAAAATACCATCAAAACAGATGTTTTCCTCCTTGCCTTGCTAGAACGCTGCTTCGCCCATGAAGCCTCACACTCAGCAGCAGCCAAAGAACAGATCATATTGATGGAGTTTTCCTCGTAAAAGCACAAGAATCATGGTATTAGAAACGGCTCTTGTTTTAGCAACGCTTCTTATTAATAAGGTATTCATAAAGGTTCTGGCTGCGAAATAGATTTTGTTCATTGAATTAATTCCCTTCTAACACTGGCGCTATACTCCTCGAGGAGTATAGCACCGTGCGTCGCCGGCGACTGTGATGCCGATGCGTATCGATTGTGGGCGGGTCGGCGACGGTCATCGCCAATTTCGGCGACGGCCGTCGCCAACTTCGGCGATCGCCGTCGCCGACGACGGCGACGCAAGGTGCTACACTCCTCGAGGAGTATAGCGCCAGTGTAATGTGTCGCATACACCCCCGAAGTCTCCAAATCTGAAATTCGGCTTCTCGATCGCGGCCAATTTTGGCTTTTGAGATGATTTCATCCAAGATGCTGTGCATAAATCTAGTTAGAACCGATCTAAATTTAAACAATTCCCAATATCTATGTATAGGTAAATCCAGCTAGATAGATAGTTGGCTTAGATTTTCTTCTGAGAACATTTTTTTTTTCAGGATGGGTATCTTCTGCGTTCATTTAGCCTCACAATAAATGTCAGAATTTCAATTTGACTCTGTATTATACATACGAGCCAGGATCCAGCCTGAAGAATTCTCCTGCCTGCTTTCTCTGCTTTCTCCGTTTTTTTCTCTGTTTCTATCACGACAGTGCATCTGCATGTTTTTTACATGCACCCTCCCCCCCATGTAGAAGTCCAAGCGTGGTGATGATGAAAAATCGGCAACCATACCACTCCTCCTCTCCCTCTTCCCCGGTCTTCCTTCAAAGAATTTTTTACCCGTATAACAATTCTTTCTCTTCCTATGGCAATAAAAATGCACAAAAAAATACACCATCTCTCCTTCTGCATGCAAAATCATACTTTCACAACGAACTTCCCAACCTCCTCCCTCCGCCTTCATCCCTCTTCCCCATCTCCTCCGGGCGACCCTGGCCCTTTCCTCAGTGGGCAAGAATACGACCACCACGCTCTCTATACAGAGTCCTATCCTTCCACTGCAATCCCCCTCTTCACTCATACGACCTCTAACACGTAGATGTATCGGTTCTATTGATACATCCAGAATTTTTGTCCTGGACAAAAATGGACAAAACGTACCAATCGGTAAAAAAAGCAAAGCGGAACTCCGCAATTTTGGCCGTTAGTCAATGACAAAATCTTCACCATTTTTCAATTGCTCTCGAATCTTTCTGTTCCAATTTATTATTGGACAAGTAATACGCCTTAATTCAACAGATATCATAAGCTCATTCAGTCTTACTTGCTTCTTTTCTTTAAACAAGGTTTGTCTGAGCATTTGTGGAGAATAATGGATGCTTTCAGAAAGATGGCGTGCTATCAGCACAATGTGTATGTCCTACCTCTTGCCCCTCTTATGGCGATTCAGGTATGTTACTGGCAAAAATATTGCTACCATCGTTCACTGACATCAGGATGCGAGTTAACACCATCTGGAAACACTTTCTGTGGTGTTTACTTGTTGCTTATGCTGTTTGAGAATAGAACTTCCAAATTTTTGTACTACAAAAATTCTCTGGAGCTTCGTGATCTATAATTTGAGATGGCATGCGGCTATTTAATCTTATTTGTAATTATTTAAAATTCATGTTTAGTTTTCAATAGAAGTTTTTTCTTCTATCGCCTCTCTT
>KN728366.1:0-20512 GCA_000816745.1 Ancylostoma duodenale | reverse complement strand
TCGCATTTTGGCCACGCGTTCCGGTGCCCTTATTCAAATTTCGCGCCGCATTGGCGCTGGTCCATGGGGCGCGCCTCTCGCAGCCGGTTGTAGATTTAGATACGAATATCTTCTTGTTGGAGATAATGACGTGGAGGATTCTAAGCGTCGCGGAGATCCATCTCTCCTAATCTACAAGACTGTAGCACATTTTTTCCAAAGTTGTTGAGATACAATAGGAACTTATACGGCATGTACTGTTTGTAAATGCCATCGGTTGAGTTGTGCAGACAGGACGGAGTATGTGTCTTCCGTGCTAGGCCAAAGAAACATTGTGGGGCGAGATGTGGTGCTGAAAAACTCGTGCTCCTCTTAAAACCCTGCGATGAGGTCTCAAACAAATCGACACTCGCACACATCTATCATAATTAAGCCGGCACGCACATGCTGGGGTTTGACTGCAACTCCATCGGTAGAATTTGTAGACGATACAAGCGGTTCGAAACGAAGGAATATTGATGTATGTACATATTCTCGTGTGCAGAGCGCTGTGGTGCTTTTGACAAGTCGCGCAGCACGTTCCGACTTGTTAGTCAGAATACTTTTTGACTGCTTTGCACGTTAAAACAACGAAATTATGGGTGTAGTTGGAGTGCGTATGTCCGATCAGTGCGATAGTCACTCCCTAGTGAATGACTTATTTCTCTCGTTACAGAGTACGTGTGCGCTTTTCGTAGGATCATATCGTCTTCGTAATGTGACCGTCCGGTTTATGGACGAATTTGAGGTGGGTGAACATTTCTAGTAAACATCTGTCAAGTACAACCTGCCAAAATCATAGTTAGCTGACACTGCTTGGTGTGTGGCAGGCAATACGCCTTTTCTTCATAAGCTGTATCATGCTTTCGATGGGAAATTACCAAGTGGGGCCGTATGGCGATGCGCTGAAGTGAGGAGGAGGGGGGAGGAGAGGGTGTGTCGTTTTTGAGAGATTACATGTACCAATCGAAGGGGGGGGGGGAGGGGGCTAGGTAAACGCTCCCACAAAAAAGAAGACTATTTAGCAACTATATAATGGAAAAATCAGCGAAGTGTTCAGCAAATTGTGTACACCACTAACGTGTGAAAACAGGATGTAGTTGGCGGTTCACATGATCACACGGCGTTGGGGTCATCGCTATCTTCAAAAATAGGGTGAGTTTGATGCAGTACAGCGATTGCTGCACTCGAGATCAGGGAAAAGGATTCTGCACATCTATAGAGGATGATCAGCCCTATCTTAATCCGGAGTTTCCGGTTTCTGAGCCTTCAAGTATTTTTGAGAGTTTGCTGAGAAATTTTCCAAATTTTTAACCTTTAAAAGGAAAAATTATCATCTAATTAACTCCAGAACAAATGATCAAGAAACTGGAGCATTAGAAGAGCTTTATTGTGCTCTTCTACAAACTTGCTGTGAAATTTCGATTGCAGGCAAACTATCCGTTTAAGCCCAGGAGAAGTGAGAACATCGGAATTTCAGGAAGGAGCAAATCCATTTGGGTAGTGTCAGAAAAGTTATTTGCGAGTAACTTGAAAACTTTTTCCATGAGTTTTAGAGGGTGCGTTCATCTATGAATAGCAGAATAAAGCTACAAGAGGTTTTTGGTTTCCAGGCAATCTAGAAAAGTAATCCACTAAATTTCTCATCGATCCTGCCAAAAACATGTGAAGGCCCTGAGAAGCGAAACGTTGCAATAAAATAGAGTGAAGGAGAAAATTCAGGGTCCCCACCAATTTGTGGTCCGAACAGTCGAAATTTCAAGAGTAAACGTGTGAAAAGTCAAATTCACAGTCAAAATTTTTAGAAATAAATGAGAAAAGCAGTAGAGGAAAAAATGAGGAGTAGGCTACTGCGAATATTTTTGAATTATTTTGCAGATTATTGTTCACTACTCCCACCCTACGTTCTCTCACCTAAGTCCCGTCATTTGTTTTTGGGAGCCAGATTTCATTTTACATATTTGAAATGGCTTTAACAACTTTTATTATTTATATTTGAAAGTTTTTGCTGGACTCTGCATACTCATTTTGTAAAACAAAGTAGAGTGTTTATGGCTCTACCTAGTTAGGAAGCGGCTCAAAATGAATGGCCATTGAGCTTTCCGGTGAAAATTACCGAAAGCTCTTGGAGTAACTTTCCAACATTTGAAAGCATCACTGTATAGATTTACAGTAGGCATAAAAGTTCATTATATGTATAAGAACAAAAGATGTGGTAAGCCTCCCCGAAGGAAAAGAAAAAGCGGGCTGAGCCCCCATTGGCAGCGCTTAGGAATCAAGTTTTGGCAAGTTACTAGTGATTTCTAGGTAATTTACGCAGGTGAGCTCCGGTCGACCGGGCAGCCTGTGAAGGGCCTCGGGAGGAGCGGCAACGTCTAAAGTTCAGCGAGAAATGTACGCGATCAATCTAGACTCGAAAGGAAGCGCCGCCGATAGCACGGCGAACGGCGGCTCCTCTAATAGCCGCCGCTGTTTGCACGGCGTATCTCATGCGGGCAGACATCTCGCGTACAACATGGGGAAATTCGTTGACGGGCATGCTAAGCCTTGCTGTTGCACGGAACACCGTGGAAATGTCTTAGTCTTCATGAAAATATTGATTTTGTTACTGTAAAATAAAGTATGTAGATAAAGATGCAAAAATAGATAAATATAAACATTAGGTTGAGAAAACGGAAATAACTGTTTTTGCATAAAATATTTGAGCAGTAGCAGTAGTATACCTCATTCCGAATTATGTTTACAATTAATATCAGCAAACCTTCGCCTTTTTTCTCACAAGTACGAATTTCCACATTTCAAAAAATTTGCTGCACTCCTCACCCGAATTTTGATCTCGCACGTTCCTGGATCTTTCTCCCCCCAGAAAAATAGCTGTACCGACAGGACTAAATGACCTTATCAGCGGTCATATGCAGAGTGTCCTTTTGGAGGCGTAGAGATCATAGCCATCGATCGATTGGCCTGCATCCACTGCTTCGCTTCAGTTACCCAAGTTCGAAACTAACTTCACGAAGCTGACTGTGGAATGTGGCTAAGTGCTGAAGCAAATGTACTCCTACTGCGCTGCGCTGAAGCTTTTCACGGAGGGGCTATTTGAGGAGCTGAACTTGAATATCGTATCCATTTTGTACAACGGTTCCGATTTTCTGCGGTTATGGTAGGATTTCTATACTTCCACCACCTCAAATAAGCTCTCCATAAGAAGCTCCGATGGAGAGAAGTGGAATTCGTTGGGGCTCTCAGTGTGGAATGGCTCCAATATTCTTCTTATTGACAGGGTCGTCGCTGTGTACTCCTACATAGCGGTGAAGATGGATTTGTGGAGTTGTTGGTGATACCGTTTCTTCATATTCTTAGAATAGTGAGTTTTTTCTCGTGTTCCTTCTCAGGTGAAAAACGAACAGAATTCGCATTCTTTTAAGGCGAAGTTCACTTATGTTTCGTCAGAATTTGCTAACCTTTTGAAGAATGACATGGAATTTTCGCACGAATTCAGAAAATTTTTTGGAGAAAGTTGCGCGAACTCTGCTAGAAAGTGCGCTGATTCTGCTCAAATTTTTTTTCACATGAGCCGATCAGTTATCCCTTTTAATTTATCCTTTACAGATCAATTCACACCATTTGAAAGACAGTGAATCGCAGTCACATGGTATAAGTGTTGAGTTGGACCCAACAGCGTCGAAGAAGCTGGCTTTAGTCTATGCCGAGGCGGTTGTTATCTGGATACTTCAGCTTTCTTGATAGCACCATCACTCCTCAGAATCGTTTTTGAAATTTCCACATGAAAAAAATCTCTGTGTAGGAGCTGCTGGTCACAATGGTGTCGTGGTTTCGCGCAAAACTGCCGAAAAACGCGCTTTCGAGCCCCAATTCTTGGGGAGCTTGTGGGCGGGGCCGGGGACAGGGTCAGCGTGGGAGGACGAGCGTTCTGAACACTCTTCCTTGCTTGCGCCTTCTGAGGAAATTTTTACACTTCGTGTGAGTTGTTCATCGTCTACTCCCTAACTGCATAGGAAATGCATGTGTGACCAACAAGGGAGTGCATGATGCTGAAACTCGGGAGTCCCACATTGGCTCCGCCCTTAAGCTCCCCAAAAGCTAGTGCCCGAACACGGATTTTCCGGCAATTTTGTAGGGAATCGAGTACAGCAGTGTGATCAGAAAGAGGTCCTTTTCTTGGGAAAATCTCAGAAACGATTTTGAAATGGGTCGACGACTTTAACATCTCTCTGTACCTCTTGTTTAGCTCAATGATGAACAGAGGAAGATTATATTCTACGACCTCACAAGTTTTGACGAGCCTAAGATGTATGCAAGTGTTGGCAAGAGTTCCATTGTTGCTGCAGCAGTTAACCTCGGTTTTTTTTTCAGGACAATAACCATGCTTTTTACCGGTGGCTACCCTGAGTGTAGTTGGTACAAGAGGCTTCATGAATGGGTTCGACGAGGTAATCTCGAATGCATTACAAGGGATTCTCTAAATGGGCTTGTGGTTCTTGGTAAATTTTACTGTTCTCTCATCTAAAGCGAATGTGCTCCCATTGAGACTTTCCAGAAGAGCTGCCGTTTACCAGATGGTGCACATACCTGGTTGGACTTGGTATCATCACAAGAGGGAACTCGAAGGGTTTCTTCTCAGCTTATGGCATAGATGGTAGCTTCGGCTTGGCTCAGGATTTTCGCGAATTTGCTCTAATTCATTTTTTCCCAGAGAATCGACGCGAAAAATCAGATACTTGTGCCATGATTTCTACGGATAGCACTGTTACGAGGGAGTTGCCTAAAACAAGGTGTCAAAGATGCTTATTTTTAAGCAAACAGAGGCCGGGTTAATAATTGGAAAGATGGGTAATTTTATATCCATGGGTATGATTACCTTTGAATAGCAGATGGGTATGGACAACGTTGTGTATGTGTAACATGTTGATAGGTACCAGGTAAAGGGTAAATTTGGGTACAAAGGTTAGCAGTTTTACCTTGTGTAACCTCAACGGTGCAGTCAGGTTCAGCTTTCTTTTACTTGATGTGCCAAGACTTCCACCGCACAATTTTGGAGCTCCATTCTAGTGCCACCCTTTTTTGCAGTTAAACTGGATGTGCAGATTTCACCTGTTAGCACTGTGAATGACAGCCTATCAAGATCCAGGTGTGCGACGTCTATGGAATCTGCACTGAATCTCATTGAAGTGAAAATCATGGATGGGTATTATATTTTGTGCGAGGCCAACCGTCCCTTGCGAACGCAAAAAAATTGAGCTTTTATCAGAAGTTCTCCACTTACTGTTAAGAGAAGAGCCACTCAAAGCTAGATGAGAGGTCCAGGAATCGTAATGCTGACGAACTTACATTTCGCTAGTTTTGAGAAGAATTGAATTTTTCCCTTTGCAGTTTTGAGTAGCAGGATTGAGGTTTTCTTCCATGAAAATTATGATTTGCGTCAAAAACCATCCGTGGCCAATTGAAATCGAAACTATTTCCTGTGACGCATATAATTAATAGATGATTGTTGACTATTCGTGTGGTTCTGTTTTCTTCGGAAATTCCACAGTTTCCGTTTGGAACCTATTTTTCGTACTTTAACATTGCAAATTAGCTCAGGAACGCAGAGTAATTTCGTTGACATTTTAAGTCATTGTTCTTTCAGGAAATCTCGATCGAACGATTTGTACAAGGTGCGTTGGCAGCCTGTTTTGTTACGAGCGGGATTCGCGAGCATTCCCGGGAGGGATCTGACGGGTGTGGGTCACGATGAAATAAAGTGGGCATGGAAGGGTTGTATGACTGATTGATTTGAACCCTCTCCCTTTCTCCCCAGACGACTCGTACCTACTCGAGCGCGAATTCATCACACAAGCACATGGAAAATTTGGATTTGAGCGACGAGCTGACCTGTGAGTGCGTGAAGTCACCGCCCGTTCTGCCCCATAGTGATCCGCTCCCGGGGTCTGATTTATCATCATTCTGAAGTGGACGAATTGTGAAGGTAGAAAATTCCGTATTCTTCCTGATCGACTTGCTTTGTCAGTGATCCCAAAAAGTAATGAAGACAGCAAGATGTTTCACATTTTGCTCGAGAAACGTGCAATTCGGAAAGCTTGGACCTTCCCGGGAACATTCGTGAATCCCGGCACTGGAGTGCTAGAACTGTGAACTGAAGTTATCTGCAACGTCCCATATATCTGCTGTTTAGGATGTCTTTGACTCTGATGGTATCGAAAGGAAAAACATCAGCGCCACCGATAAAATAACTGAAAATGAGGTTATCCAGGCAGCCGATTGATCAGCTACGATAACTAAATTTGGTTTTATTTATTCACGACGGCGCATAAGATGTGTTCGCAATTAGGATGAAGTAGATAGATATACAATGTGGTCCGTAACCTAACTTATCCATATTTCGTCACTGTTTTTCATCCCCTTCTATGAGTTGGAAATGTTTAGAATATCCTCTTGTGTTGGACTCTAAAAAATGTATTACAGGTCCTTGCTTACCAGCTCGTGCCTTTTTATTATTTGGATACAGGCTATTGCCTTTTTTACTAATCGGATATTTGGTCTGTAAGATTTCTGTATAATTAGTAGTTGTATATTACTTCGCAATTTTAGATTTTCATGTTTTGCAGATTACTGTTAATGTTTTGGCTCATAGTAAATTTATCCTAACAATAATCTCAGGAATCATTCAGCTCGGAAGCGTTCCTTCTTTATTTCATGTCATATGAGACTGCAGAGAATAAGCTCACCGCATCATGGAAAACCATGCCGCTCTACGCCATCTACGCGTTGCGGCAGACCAGCTGGTGGCTGTGCTGCCGTGATTTTTGATTCTATTAGCAACAATGCAAGTGTATGTAGGAATTCCCACACGATAAGAAATTAGTTATGGAAACAGTAGGCATAGCCACAATCTCGGTAACACTCGATAGCCACTGCTCCCAAATGGTCTGCCGTGCCGCGTAGGTGACGCTGCACGGCCTCGTATTTTGCGGTGCAATAAAGATCACTGTACGGTTTGCCATCATTGTATACGCCAAATGCCTTCGGCCGTTGTTTCTGAAATATAGCTGTCTTTCTAAATTTCCCCAGTTTGAATTTTTGGATTTTCCCCTTTAAAAATTTTAAATTCTTGCATCATGAGTGTTCACAATTGGTACATTCAGTCATCTTTATCCTAAAAGATAAAGTGAATGGAATTTCCTTTCGTTCTGCTGTACTGGACAGGGCAAGCGGTAACATTCAAGGGAGAACGTTAAGGAGGAGTGTTTTCAATTCAAATAACCGCTTTCTTCCTCTCAAATTTCCCTTTGATTGCTCTTTCTAATGCTGATGCATACATAGTATGTAGAGAAATATATGGCGGGTGTGCTATATGTATATGGCCTACGACGATTATCCCGATTATTCTGGAAAATTCAGGAAATTTGTGTACAGTCTAAAGATTTACAATCTGTGATAGTACTGGGATACCTACACAACTTACAAAAGGATTTTTATGGTAATGATGCTTAGGAGTTTAGAAAATGAAGAAGTGTCTACCTATTTCGGCAGAATTAGCCTCCGTTTCGAACATTACCCTCATTTTTTCCCTTGATCAGTGAAGGCAAAAGGGTATAAGAATGCCTATTTTATGGTTTCATCTCGTTTGTATTATTGTCTCGTTATATTATATTTCATTTTAATGGTCAAGTTTCAAGTTCATACATTTCGTTGAACCTCCATTGAATGTGAGGGACTCTCAGGAGGGAAATTTATCGTTTACTTGTCCTCATTAATTAGTAATCGCTAGAATGTTGTATCTCTGTAGACGATCAGAGTATTCTGACGGATCCAAATACATGTAAATAAATAAATACAACAGTTTTTTTCTCATCAAGCATTGACAAATATTGCTTGTTCTGAGAATACACTACTTGGTAAATAAATGACCCTTACACATGGTTCCCCTTTAATCATCTTATAAAACTGCTTTTCAACTGTTTGGACGTTCCTAAAAGATGCTTGCAGAAGAGAGCATTCAACAAGTGCCTCGAATTCTTGGCCTGGGCTTGGCTGGCTGCAAGCACGACATACTCTGTGTTTCGTCACGAGTTACTGCGTTCGAGTTACTGCGTTCAACTGCGTGTTTACCGCCGTTTCTTCGGCATAAACATCATTTCACACGCAGTGTTTCGAATTCCAGCTTGATGCTGCGGTGTGGCAGTAGGTGTGCCATGTTTTGCTTTGCGTTTGTACATGTATAATACATACGATGCCAGCGGAAGAGAGCTGTTCTTGAGTTAAATTTAGCGCATCAACACGTGAACGCGTGAGGTGTTAAGTTTCGCGGCGCCTGTTCTGAAACATGTTTCCGAGAAAAATGACGGACCGGAGGAAAACGAATGGACGAACTTATGAGCGTTAAAACGCTTTCCATTGCACTACGCCAGGGTTTATAGGTTAATTTTAACAACACAGGAGCGTTGTTCACTAAATTCCTAATTGGCAGCTCCATAACCGAGTCTGGTTGCTGTTTACGAAAGTCTGACCACGCAAAAGTCAAAGGTTCAAGGGTCAGCATGATTGGCTATCAAAAAGCCCATTCCATAGCGCGTGCTTTCCCATGATTTTTTTTATACAAGATTGCCCATACATATCAGCCTGCTGTGAAAAAAAAAAAAAAACAAGGACACGTACATTTGCGAATGGTCTTCTCAAGAACAATTTGCTATCACGTGATGAAACAAAGGAAGAAACATTAGATTCGCTTGATGGTTCCTTCTTCTGTACGGATAACAGCCCTCAGACGCCTGAGGTACCTCCTGACCGTGGGCCGATCGTGGTTTTTCGGAATTACCTTCCGTGCTTTCTCCAAAGACATCATCAGAGATTGAATGCTGGCCTGATTTCTCTCCCAGACCTACCCTCCCAGCACAAGCTCAACTCGAAAACGCTCCAGACGGGAGAAATGCCCTGCCATTTGTAGTCATGGCTAAAATCGCGGAAATTGGCAAGGCCGCAGTCCTGGGTGCTTCTCGTTCTGCTGGGCAGGCGCTCCATCTACGTGAAGAACACAGTGACCGTTTCCATAATGATTGGTGGCCCATGACAGCAGATGTTTCCTCAGTATATCCTAGTACATGTTGCTGAGGATTTTCACTCCATTTCCACGGATATGGAAAAAGTTTTCACATATTCCGAGAATCACAGCAATTTCCTAGTGAGGTTTCTGCGGGGCGGTCCCACTGGGTACGACAGATTCACCACAATGTCCTTCATATACATTATAAAGATGTAAGGATTGTAGACCTGCTCAATCGTGAGCAGCTTCCCGTCGATAAAATGATCGTCGCGGACGGTCCACAGTGAAGTCATTACCTAAGCATCTGAGGCCTGTGACATGTGGCAAAGAGGGTAACATCCTCTGAAACTAATGCTTCTTGTTCTCTCGGATGATAATAAATTCCACCTGAAAAGGTCGTTGAACGATGTGTTTTCATACATTTTCTACGCGCCTTTTAATGAGGGACAGTATTGGTGACCACCCGTTAAGTTCGTGAACTCCAGCGGATGTGCAAGAGCTAACCGGACAAAACGAAGTGAGACCTACATGGTTGAAACCTTGCTTTACAAGACGCTACAAGATGTAAAACATTTTTGATCTCTGTTCTGAGAATTTTTACCACCTAGCTACATACAAGAAGTGTTCTTGCACCACTGTTACGAGAATGAATGGCATAGCGGTTGAGCACTGTATTACTGAGCAGAGCTTCGAATATTTCGGTCTAGCTAACGCCGCCCGTTTTGCATATTTGTATTCTTCTCTTAGAGGACTCCGTGCAAAAATGTTATACAGTACATTGGTATCTGGCTAGGCATAGATTTAGACTTTTTCTTTTCTCTTTTTTCATTTTAAACAGCTGAATCAGCTTATTGTATTTCTCCTGTCAGAAAAATACCGCTGCCTGTAATGATGTGATCCACAAACGTCACTCTCTCATTTCATTCAAGTTCTCACCTAGTCAGGGCTGATCCTAATTTTTGAAATTGATTGATGCAGGTTGCGATCTTCAGCAAAGTAATCGCACCGTTTACTTTCGTGAATCTCTTGTTTACGAAGTAAAAGTTCTAGTTTTCTCGTCCCTGGCAAGAGTTCCTCTTTTGCGCTCAAGATAAGTACGGTCGCCTCATTTTCATGGCCCACTTTGATCTCATATTAAGTATTTGCTGGATTTTCATGGTCCACTTTCATCTCATATTAAATATTCGCCTCACTTTCGTGGCACACTTTGATCTAATATTGAATAATGTCAACGACAATTTCCGTTCAGACATTCTGAAATAAAACACAGTCGTTCACAAGTCTATCAATCCTGCTGTCGTTCTATTTCGGCTAAGGTTGTTCCGTTCTGGCTATTTCATGACGTCTGCCTTTGTTTTCATGCATATGTGAAGAAAAATGTTCGTCATCATTGTGTTTTCCGTCTACCAAAAATTAGTCCGCCATGCGAATGCATCCTAAATATAGCCGTATGATTTATCACGATGCTGAATCTCCCTAATGAAGTCTGCTCGTAATGGACACTGAAAATAGGCTGAGAGAAGAAAAAAACAAGCAGCTATTTCTATGCGCAAACATACAAGCTCCCTCATGAAGCTATGAGTCTAAGAGTCGTAAGCAGATCCTATTGGAGAGAGTATTGAAAGGAAAATTATGATAAAATTTGGTTGTAGGTGGCTAATGTGGTGACGAATAACTTCCTCATGGAGCAATTATTGAAAAGCTTTTCAATTTATGTGACATTACAGGATACTGTTCAATAAATGAATATTCGAAAAATATTCGAAAAAAGCAACCCCTGCAGCACTTCTCATCCTTCCTTCATGGTTATGTTGCTCGCTCTTTCTTGAGCATCCGAAATTTCAACCTATTCAAAGTCGATCTTTCAAGTTCGAACATATCTAACTTACTTTAGTTTGCCTTATTCGGTCCAACGTATACTTATTTCTAATACACATGCGTTCGATTTTTTGATGGAGCTACGGCCATTCAAAAGAAAGATTCATGATTTTTATGAATTGATGTTTCTCACTGTTATTGTTCTTCCATATAATTCCTTTTATAGTTTTCTGCTCGTTCATGAGTATTTCTGTGTACCAACATGGTTAGATGCTTTGGGTCCGAACAACGTATCCGGAACATATTGGCCCTTTATTGTGAAGGAATCTAAGGAATTTGGACGATTTGCATTAACTCTTATCTGGTGATGACAGTGATGACACACTGGTGACGGTTATCAGAGTTGGTTTGTTGCGAGTTCTCCGGAAGTTATAAATATGAGTGGATTCCAGTAAATATGTACATAAATTCAGATTCCATGACGTCACTTCCACTTCCATTGTAAGGCTAATACGTTCGTGAGAAACATGCTGTAAATGAAGTACATATGTAAATGAGTGTTTCTAACATTTTTCTGTTGTATAGCTTCTTTTTTCTTACGAGCATAGCTCACCCTAGAAAAGGATCTGCGATTGCAAATGACTCCAGAGTTGAGAACAGTAATTTACCATAATCCAAGCAGTAATCTATTCTTTAGTCGAATTCCTCGGAGTTTCGACGCACTTGTTGCTAATTTTGTCGGCTCTTGATTCACTACATATGTAGCCGGAATGAATAAATGAATGAATGAATGAATAGTTAGTCGCGAGAAAAAATTTCGGGGAATTCACGGTATTTCAGTGGGCATTCGTGAATTTTTGGACGCCATCCTCTTAATTGTGTAACGGTAATGAAACTTATTCACAATTTTTATGATTTTTTGCACACTGTGTATCGTTATGATTTTTAGGTCCTCTCTTATGTGTTGGTCTCTTTTCACACGGGATTCCACTTCTACATGATCCCTTTGCATGTGTCCATAATCATCTCTTGCTTCCTTGTTTTCTGAACCTTCAGAGACATCTTATCACAGAGAGGCTACTTACGTACGCATTTATGTAAATACACAGCAGCTGTTTTTTTGGAACTGCTTAGAACGTTGATTAGCGGCCACAAAACATATTTTTTTCTTGAGTCATACCGTCTGGGCACAAGCTCTAGCTTTTCCTTTTACTTCCTCAACTGAATAAATGTGGAGAAATTCCAATAACGTTATCAAGTGTTTACCGCAGCCATTTGCTAATATACAGCGTGGACCATGAGTTATTGTATAACGTTTGCTAATATTTCCCTACCATAAACCTTTATATGGTCCCACTCTTTTCTCTTTGGAACAAAGAAGGGTTCAAAGTATGTTCGAGGTAATACCGGGTTCCTCGGGGTGCTTTCGCTTGAAGCAAATGAAACAAGTTTCCAAAGGATGAAAATTGCTGTGACAATTCTTCCTGCAAAATCCATCAAATCTTCAAGGAGAGCTTCAAGGGGACCTTGGACAAATCTTGGAGTGCAAGGAGTGTTATTTGCAGTGGTAATTCCGATTTTCCATGAAAACGGATTATAGGAAACAGAGAAGGGGAAAAAACGACGTCTATTCCGTGCTCTGAATGATAGTTGATTTTCACCTAGTTTACTTTGAGAAATTTTCCATTGAAAACAGGACAATAACCATAGGGTTGATGTTTTCTCAAAGCGAGATTAAAGATGCTACAAACAGCTGTGACTCTGAGAATGTGGGGCTTGCTTTACTCACTTGAGCAACTTCTGGAGCAGTCTCGTTCTGTGCTCTAATCAACACCGATCTTGCGTGGATGTGATATAGCCGTCTCGTAAACGTTATCAGAAGAAAGAGGCTGTTAGAGGATCTATTCCTGCTGTTTCGATCAAAAATCGCGTGCTGGACCAGTGCATTCGGCAGTACCTGAAGTTTTCCGTGGGAAATTTGATCAAAAATTCTTCTTGCTATCTGGGAAGTCTTCAAGGCACGTTCATGATGAAAACTAGCTCCAATCCAGTACCGTCAAATACGACATAAAACATGTTACTATTGTAGAGAAATAAGCCAACAAACTATTAGGTTGGGCAATAAGTTCGTGTGGTTTTTCTGAGCATTCACTGTATTTTCACGAAGTGGACTAGTTTAGCTTAGATTTTTTTGAAATATCCGCAGTACTTCTTCTTCACATCTAAAGCAAGCACTTGCGGAAAATAGTCTCATAACTCTACGAACTGTGCGAACAGAACAAGATGCATCTTTCAGCCCGAAATCGACCCCTTTGGGGCAGACATCCATTTCTGCGCTGTCCCTTTAACAGTAATGGTTTCCACTTAGACGCTGCTGGCATCCCTAGCAGCTTGAGCTGGATTTGTTCCACTATTGCAGTGGAACAGTTGGAGGTGTCAGAGAAATACGCTCTTGTCGAATTGGAGGGTCACATTTCATGCGACAGAAATTGAGAAGAGGAAAAAGTGAGGAAAATGATTGTAATATTTGTAAGGAGCAAAACAAGAACTACAAAATGACCTATGAAAGGCTATCGAAGTTAGATCAAATCCTCGTAAAAATTTGAGTTGAAAAAAAACCGCACGAACTCATTGCCGAACCCAATACATATACATACTAACTTGTGTCTCCTCCCCCTGGATAAGTACGGTTTGAAAAGTTTAGGGAATGACGTTGCAAACAAAACAAATCGTATCCCAGCAGTAATTTATTTTTTGGCAAAGTTCGCTTGAGGCGCAATGCACTCGGTCTCATCTCCTTTTCAACTTCTGATGTTCTAGCTGCAAAGTTTTTTTCACGGTGTGATCATCAGGCAACTACTTATACATGACAAAACTCAGCTCTAAACTCCGAAGATGCCTCCTGAAATTTACGCCTATCAAATCGTTTAGTCGGCAGTTGCACTGGTATCATTCAACCCATATGATATGGAGTATGCCGATGGAATACATACTCTTTATCTTCTAGTTGTTTTATGCTATACTTTATGATAAATTGACATGTAATATCGAAGAAAAATTACCTAATAAAAAGCAAAAATAAATATCCGTAAGCATGATTGTTTCATTTTCTTAAGTGATAGGAAATCTGCAATAAATAAAGTGTATGATCGTTCCTATCTCATTTGTCATCAATATATTACTACATATTGCGCAATTCTCCTCCGGAAATTCGCTGAAGTTCGATACCAGGGCAGTGGTTGTCCTGGATGAGTTCGCTGAGGACAGATGAGTCAGTTTCCAGCACTTATACCAGCATCGAAGCTGTTGAGAGTAGCGGGTGGATGATGGATCGAGTGTGGAGTGGCTATGACCTCATTCCCCACGTCACCAGCACATACCTCCGTCGTCACCTCGCAGCTTTCGCAAACAGCTTGCTGAGCTCGCCCACATACATGCGAACGCTATGTCCTCAGCAGGAGCGGTAAACATTGCCCTCTGCCGGCCTCATCATCATTTTTAACATCTGTTCCGCTATTTTTAACCTGAATCAGGAGGTTATATCCTAGAGAGATGGTGTCGAATTACAGATCTCTACTCTCAGCAGCTGTGATGCGTAACAACGGAAGTGCTAGGTGCTAGGTCAGGACGAAGTGCATGCTATAATTAGACTCCTCTTGTGAGGTTGTCGGAAATGGTAAGCTTTTGTGCTTTGTTGCAACTTGAGAACCAGCAAAATAGTAGGGGTATTCTGTAGCAATGACGCAGCTGAAACAGATACCTAGGGCAAAGTGTGAACATTGTTTACCCTTCGGTGTCCTATTTATAAACTGCACAAAGTGTGAGCTGATTTTCAGAAATTCAAGGCAGTTTTCGCATATTTCCCGCTAGGAAAACGCTCTATTTTTGTGGAATTTTCTTCAGAACATGAACCAATGTTCAACGGAGTGAACAAACCAGATATCCAGAAGATTCGAGGCTATCCGCGCGTATTTTTTCCAACATGGAGGAATTTTCCTCACAATGAAAGTCCACTAAACTAACTTGATTGAAAGCGTAGGCCGGGGAAGTTCTGACGTCATTATGCTACAATCATACTAGTCAATTGATAAGGAATTACGCTCCGATAACTTTCATGTGATGATTGTGAAAGCTCAGATCCTATTTTTTGAGAACGACAGATGTCATCCAATTAACCTGCATTCACTGTGGATCTGTCTGGCATTGCCTAAATGCACCTAGACGGGCGAATCCACCCTAATTTTGAAGCTTTGGGCTAAGGAAAGATTTTTATACTACAATATTTCCCAATAAAAACCTTGTCCCAAGGACTGGAGAAAGAACCTGGCTCGAGTTTTTGTGTAATTACCGATCAAAATGACTGATGAAGAGCTCTTTTCAGAAGCTACTTTTTGTCTACTTGTTACTTTGTGTAAGGAAAGTAAGGATCCTCAGAAAGGTAGCATATTCTCTGATCCGTTTAGTTCAAACTACATAGTAGAGATTTTAGATACGGGCAGCTCGAAAAACTTTGTACTTAACAAAGGTTGTTTCGCCTACAGAAACTCATACAAAAGAAGAAGTGTTGTGGAGGTCAAAATCGAAATTTAGTATTTGTGTGCTAATTGAACTGAATAATGTCCAACTAATCATTCAAATAATAGAAAACAAAAGAGTCTGTAGTCCCACTGGGTACGAAGAGGTACGTAAAAGAAACGTTTGTAGTTCTGTTGGGTGTCATCCCTCACACTACTATATGTATTCGAATATTCGAATGAATGTTGGAATGCTATCCAGTTCGGTTAGCACTACTCAGCAGACAGTCTAGGTGTTATGATTGAATTAATCAACTTCCAACTCGAACGACAGAAATACTACGAAGTTGATCATTCAGAAAGTTGGATGGGGCCAGGAGATATTGGCTAATAATGTGATATGTGGCCCAGAATTGCCTTCGAAGTACTAATGCGCTATAGAGATCTCAGAAATGGTCGGACGTGCACTATGAAGCTGCACACTTTTTGCGTGACAGGGTAATAGCACCACATGAACACTTTCTGACAGACCACCGTTACGACCTATTTTCCTTAACATTAAAATTGTAAACTTTTCATGTTCCTTTAACCCACCTATGAGTTGAGGTGAGAGGATACGTAATACTACCTCGACCTGGATGTAGTGTTACAGGTGAGGAGGAGACTTTCGGAAAACTTTCGGGTCTCTCTGAGTACTGAGAATCATCCAATATTTACTGCCGTGATGATCGAAAATAGAGATAGAGAACGCGATAGGAAGTAAGAAAAATGAGAACGACCGTTCATCTCAGCACAACTAATCATAAGCTGAGAGTTATTTCTAGGGAGGTCGTGATCAGACGGTTCAGCCGTCGTGCAACGGCATGGACTTTCTAGGATGAATAGCTGCCACATGCTTCCCCAGTTTCTCGGGGTTGAGTCGTTCCTAGCAGTAAATTTTAGCAAAATAATCAGAACTAATCAAGTTTTTTGAATCTAATATATTCTATCCTAAGGTGGACGTCTAAGTTGAGAAATCGACAGACAAGATCTGAAGAAGTTGGCACGAGGAACAGCTATCAAGTGGCAGTAGCGGTGAGATGAGCTATGAGGATGGAAAGAAACATTTCTAGCCTGAATCTCACGCAAAAAATGTCATTCCAACAAAGATCGCTAATTTCTATTGGAAGTTCACCGACTCTTAGCCGTTATGGAAAGCGATTGTTTTATTCATTCTATCTAATCATTCAAGATTAATGTATACATCGATAATTCAAGAAAGGTGTCTACAGTCTGCGCAGAAAACAGGCCATGAAAATAAAAATGAGTAGGTCTTGATTCGTGGAAGAACTTTAAGGCATACTCCTAATGAGAACATCTTATGGACATGAATAGCAGATTCTATAATAGCTGTCTGTTGCCTGGGACCTCTTCCATTTTTTCCAGGATAACGAGGAGGATGCCCAGCCGAGCTATCAACAGAAGTCCACACTAGATTGAGATCCTCGGAAACCAGGATTTCATGGAGCTTTTGGAAACCCAAATAGTGTGATATAGAAGTTTTGCAGGTATCAAACGCACATGAACAAACCAACCTAGTTTTCAGTGTTAGGCTTCCGAGGCGGGTGGGAAGGCTTTACAACAGCTCCTGAACCTGAATTGAGCCTTATGAATGGTAAGGGCCAGTATCGGCGGCAGAACCGGCCTGAATCAAAGGTCATCTAGCCGATCTGCTGAGATTAACTACGCCTGGCGACGCCCTTCTTCGAGGAAATGGTCTCGACCTCCGACCGTACTCCCTAAGACTAATGCGAATCAGGCAGAAATTCGTGCAATCGTTCGTGGAAGTCAGGCCGATGTGCTGGCCGGCTGGCTGACTGGGTGTGGCTGAGGAGGGTGCGGTCGTCGCGCGGCGCTTCGGTCGGACTAATGGAGTTTAAGGTGCGATTAGCACTAAAGCCATTATCCGGAGCGGCGAAAACGCCCGTCGCGATGAAACTGAAGAAAACTCGGAGAGCGTGGGCTGGGCATGGGTTTACCAGGGCCGGGTTTAGCTATCTACTGCTTTGTTGCAGCTGGGAGTTTGCAGCGATGTCAGCTGTCTTCACGGGACGGCTCAATTCAGCTCGCGGGTCGCTCTGACGTTCGTCCGGGTATCCATGTTACCTTGGAGTACGTGCGTATTGTGACGCTTTTCAACGTCGCTGACGTAGATCCGCCATACCGTCTCGAGTTACATGCGGTCAGCCACCGTAATCGCAGACCAATCAGGGCGGCAGAGCACGCCCTGCCTCGCCACGCCCACCACGACCGCGCCTTAGTATAAAAGGCGGCTGCTGGGCCACGACCACACCCAGGCACAATTCCTTCGGCCGCACTCAATGGCTACATGTCTTCCCCCTTGGCGCTACTCAATGGAGGATTGCGCAGATCTATACTAAACTCACAGCAGCAGCACCAGCTGCAGTACGTACTGCACGTACCCGGACCAGTTACTCATGTACTACACACCGGGCATGACCGATTATCACGCGAGAGCGGTCACGATTCTGAGCTCTTTCACTGCAACAGCTCAACTTCTTCAACAATACCACTTTACTACTTTACTTTAATGTTCCTCCGCTATGGAGCAATTCGTCGACGTAGTCGTGAATGCATGTCACGACATCGTCCCACCCGTCATCAACGGTTATCCAGCCAAACTTCTCCGGAATCCTGCTTTATTGTCGTCGACTTCATCTACGGTTCGACTCTTTCACTTATCACTGAGTGTTTGAGTGCTCTACTAGTTGTTATTTATTACTGTTACCGTGTCGGCTTTAACCGAATCTGTGTTTATTTGCCATGATCTCCGTAAGCGCTTCTTCGTCTCGGGACGCTTTGTACAGATTTTCTCTCTGGATTTCTTCGTTTACATGATTTGTGATGATCAGGAATTTTCTCGCGAACAAATAAATATTGATGATAAAGTTCATGTTCTGTACAGTGGTGGAAAAGGAAGAAGTCGAGTCGAGTCTCGCGCCAGTTGTCAGTGTCGTCGACGTGTCTCGGCAATGTCGTCCGTCGTTGTCGTCGCATTCCACAGTGATGATCTAATTAGCGAAAAGAAAAATAGCGATCGGATTAAATTAGATCGTGATCACGGGTGTCTAAATAAAGTACGACACAAAACAGAAGTAAACGCAGTAGTGCGGTCCGTCCATCCCTCCGTCCTTCGACTATTCGCTCATCGAGAAAATGGCTTGCAAAAAAGAAAAAGAATGATGTATGGTGTCGTCACGCAGCATTTGGCAAAGGTGTTGATCACCACACGTGAAATTGAACCGCTTTCCTGATTAGTTGTTTATCAACCGATGATTATTAGGGAAGGTCACTTTCTAAAAATGGACTCCGACCTTGTTGTGGGCAGGATTATTGTGTGCCAAAATATCACGCGTATAGATCTTTGATTTTTCAACTTCGTCACAAGTGCGACTTCCAGAGAGCAGTTTCCATTCTGGGACAGAATCGAAAATCGATCGTCAGGTAGGATTAGGCCCCGAAGGACCACTGGATATAATTTTTCTTGTTGGCCATTTTGAATTTTGGCTGGAATGGTTTCAAAGTGATCTGTGTGAGTGGTCTGCGCCTGAGGGCCAGTTCACATAGAGTGCAGGGTTAGCTATGGCGTTAGATATGGTTAAATCTGAGGTGGGACAACAAGTTTACCCTAGAGGTGTATGCATCATTGAAAGTGCGAAAGATAACCGTGCTAACTCCTTACAAATTTACGTCAGCAGGGTCGTCAACACGTTTACCCAGGGTAGTCTTAATGATGCACCAGGTCCTGGGTAATCTCAATGCTGCATGCGTCCCCATGGAAGAACAGCTCAGATGTAAAATGTTGAGCTCATAGGTTTGAGACAGTCTACCCATTAGTTGGATCCCATCAGATCCCCAAAAATTTCAGTTATTTTAGTTCCTCCCAATACTATTTCAACCTTTGCTGCTCACGGTAATTCCAAGCTTAACCTTTAGAATGTTGCCATGTAGCATACTAGTTTAAACTTGATAACTAAATTTTCCAAAATTTCAAGTGCTGAGGAACTTTAAACGCAGGAAGACATAGCGTTGGACCGAATAGAGCTACAATTCTTCCTGGATCCACCTCTACCCTATCTTCAGGAGAATTCTCTGGCACACTTCATTTTTTGTGTAACATTTCTGCAAGCCAATGAAGAATGCAACATCTACTCTTTGTATTTGTTCACTTCACCAAGGATATTGCAAACGTTGGCTGTGTAACGAAGAAAACTTACCAGCACGTTGCGCTATGGAAGTTCAGTGCATGGTTACCAAATTAGTTTGCACTATATGATCACCAGTACTCGTCTTTAGCGTTGATCACTGTATTGGAGTGACTTATGGTGCTGTTGTCCTCAGGAGGAATTCATTTCCCTTCGGTTTACTCAGCACTTTGGACTAGATGCCCACGCAGTAGTCTTTGAAGGATGTTGTGGATTCAGTACCTACGTACACAGTCGTCTCGAAAAAGCTTTCGGGGATCTATGATCTTGCCTTCAGAATCTTGTGATAATTCGCATATGATATTTTGCTGTAAATGTGTTCAATGATCTCATGGTTAGGGTTTTATCGTAATTAGATCTTAAGGGGTGGGTTTTTCAATGAATTATGTATAGTAGGAAGAGATAGGTATTAGAATTATGCTTTCGCCAGTTGAATTGAAAAACAAACTTATATGTAGTCATCACTTAGTGAATAATTTCTATTTGCTCTTTCGAGAATCCCATATTTCTTATTCTAAAACTTGAGTTTCGCTCAGATTTGGAGGGCGAAATACATAGACTTGTATTGCATTCCAACCAAAGTAAACACACTTCTTACAAGAATAAGTGCACAAATTCTGCGTGAGATGTAATTAAATGACATTCGTAAGCGTTGCATTAAGTTATGAAATCATTTCCCAACCCATCCGCCCTTCACATCTGTACTCTGTGCTGCCGAACTCCTAAGCAGTGCACAGAAAAAGCTATTTCAATGTATTTCATTCGTTTTCTTCAGAAATTCATAATCACCATGAAAATTCCTATGACAATAAGACAATTAAAAAATACATTTGCCG
>KN728365.1:5053-17430 GCA_000816745.1 Ancylostoma duodenale | reverse complement strand
GTTCATGTCGCGCTAGATTTATCGGAACAGGACTACTCGAAGAGAGGATTGCTGGTCACTACCACCAGTGTGTGTGACACCTGGCTCCATGCACGAATTTTCACACTTACCCTTAAGCCTTTTGCTCTGAAAACGTTTTATTTGGTTTGCTTTATCCAAATCAAACTGAGCTATCCACTCTTCAAAGTGCCAGGTTACAGTACCACACTTCGGTGGTGTCTCGTAGAACTAATTGCAGTTTTGTAAGGCCTGCCTCATCAATTCCAAGGCGACAAGATCCGCCATGTACACAGCTATATTCCAGAGATCCTGTAGCATCTTTACCACTTATGTGATCTTCAAGATATCTTTCTCCTCTAGACAGAAAAAATTTCATAACTTATTTCCCATGATGTGCACGATTGGCTGCACGACAATCAGCCGGAATATTTAGGAATTCCGAAGGAGCAATGAACTGCATTACAATTGTACACCTATAACTGAACTTTTAGAAATGTCAGCGGCATCTGCTCCTCTTATACAGAGCTGATAGAAGGAACCACGCTGACAAAAACATCTATAGAAGATCAGTAGTGAATCAACCTCAAATAGTCTTCGCGGATGTGAGCCAGTAGTCAACGCATCCACATTTTCCAACACTTACGGCTGATTCTGCACCAAGGAACCGATTCGTGATCCAAATGATAGGCGTCATTTTGTGGGACATTGCGGATGGTGCAAAATTACAGATTTTGACCTCTGTGAGGAAAAAAATTTTCTTAAAATCCAGGAAGTCCATGGAATGAGGAGATTCTGACTTATTCGTATCTCCCATAAATATTTACAACTCCCCTGAAAATTTGAACCTCTATGCTCTGCTTATAAAGAAGTTATAGACAAAAACCCAAAAGTTGCAATCTTTTTGCTCGCTACTGTAAATAAATACATACAGTTGATAAATCGACCCCCCCCCCCAAAATTTCTACGGAACGTGGGTAATTGAACCCAATGCGAGTGTACCAGTCAATCCACAGATCGCTCTCGTTTTCAGATGGTGATGGGAAGTTCTGCAAATGGTCGCCGTCTGCCTAGGCTTGACGAATTCAGGCTGCAATTTGTTGCCGTTGATGACATATTCCTTGAAGGGGGTGGGGGTGTGGTAAAGCTCAAAAACTGTAAAAAGACCAAAATTTGCATGAGTTTGCTCCCTTGACTAACAGCATACTCCTTGTAGAGAGAATTTGATCATTGCTTGGGGAAGAGGGAAAAATCACCGATTAACAAAAGGAGCACCTCTAGGACTGAGCTGTTGGACTTCCACCTTCATGCAAAATTTTGATCTCTATCCAAGCGGTAACTTATGTTTCCTTATCGTAATAGATAAATTAGATAGGTAAGTTAGAGTAAAACTGTATATAAGAAACCGTGACAAGCTTGCAAACCAAGCAACAACCTTAACAGTGACAAGCATTTTCTGCAGCAAAAAAATTGCGATTGAACTATTCCACAGAGGAACTGGCTCGATTCCCCTGAAATTTTCCAAAGACCTTCTGCCAGATCAGCTAAAATGAGGTGGGGGGGAGGGGTGGTGGTGGTAGAAACGAAAGTACCTGAGCGAATCAATTTATTGCTAGTTCGCGATCTATCTATAAAAACACTAATACATACGTATGTAACGGGTTAACATACCCAAACTAGTCCTATCTTGAATTATTTGTATTGCCAATGCATGCGAACAATTATTGATGGTCATCGCCTCGGTTTTTTTTTCATCAGAGTTGCATGAAATGTTGGAATTGAATCTATCAATTACCGTGGTATATCTACGTAAGCAAAGCACAAATATGAGTAATTGAATAAGTAAACAGACGAAAAGATATACATACACTTGGTCAAACAGTGAGAACTAGATGAGAAACGGAGTTTTAAAAATACGTCATCCACTTATTTGGCAACCTCATAGATCTTGAAGAGAGAGGACACAAGATATGTATGTCATGCTTCAAACCCTCCTCTCTCTGGCTCTTATGGTTCCGCTGCCCTGTGTTTTGAGCGGATAGGGTAAGTAACACTTACAATGCTGTAAAGGTGTATTGAACATACAAACCGCGATTGTTCTGAAAGGAAACATCAATTTGCGGCAAAACTATGAATTTACGTTCCCTCACACTAAAAGGCTCAGATCCAGGAAAGCATTCTGCCCAATTTCAAAGTGAGACTGATTCGGATATACACACATCTCTTATTACAAGCATATGCACGGTATCCAGTTTCCAAACGAGACGGGTTCAGTACAAGACTTGTCATTGGAGCCATTCGAGGATTCGGATTATTACTCCGACATGGTCGGCAATTAGTAAGCAGTCGTCGCCTTCATTAACATATTGTTGGTTCCGATGCAACGCGGATGAAACCACTGCAAAGGTTGAAGTTGGGAAGTCGTGCAACAGGGCTGGGATTCATGAAACGATCACCAAGCAAACCAAGGATGGCTAGCGTGGTTGGTTATCGCATTGACTACATAGTGCTAAGAGTAGCAGACGGCAACAGTTGGTTTGCTAGCCTAGGTCTGCTTGGTTATCGTTTCATGAATTTAGCCCAGAGGTAAAATCCGGAAGGAGTACGTCGTTCGAGGACTGTTGTCGCAGTGAAACGTGAGAACGCAGCGCTGATGCAGCAAAAACCGCGCACAAAATGTGTCATCTTCGAGACCACTTATTTGGCGTGGTGGAAAAATGACGCCCACGAGACTGGGACGTCAACCACGTCACTGTGTACGCCTGCCTTCTTAATGCATTTGTATAAATACGTTGCAAAACGGTGCAAACGCGTGCATATCTGATCGTGTTCTGCCTAACGCTTTTAGAAATGTTTGACAGCACCTAAATACACATGTGTCCTGCGCATAATCTTTGTAATTCTTTCTCGTGTAGCGTTATTTATCTATTTATTTATTTATTTATTTACTTATTCATTTATTTATTTGTTTATTATAGTCATCATGACAAGTCACCGTGCAAGCCTTCACAAGGTAAGCTGGGAAAACAACCATAGAAAGATTTTTGGAGACTCAAAGAGCGACAAGTCCACATATCTCAACTACATCATGCGTGATATTTCAACTTCATACGACTTCGTACAAGCATTTTGATGTCAAATTCCTGTTACAATCGCTATCATTTCACTTCCCCATTGCGTCAGTCTTCGTTGCACAAGGAATGTGGAACGACACATCAATGAGTCTTTGTGGGCAGGAACTTGATCTCTTTCGAACGAAGAAGAAACCTCTTCATTGCTGCTTTATCTACTTCGTAACCGTGAACGCTATGGTTATCTGCACATTGTTTCGCAAATTTCATAGGAATCTCCTCAGCTCAATCCTTTTTCCAGTTCCAATCCAGTTTTGAGCGATCCCATGAGTGTCTGAAATAGTCACTGTTCAGCGAATCATAATTTTTGATTAGCACGCATTGTGTACACCTCAACCTCAGAAGCTTGACCATGAAGCATCTGAACAAATTCGCTGAAAACTACTCACCAGCTAGCGGAACCCACCAGTGAGACTTTTCCACTTAATTCATCACCTCACGTATGAAAACATAACGTCATTCATTGTATCATAGCTTGTCATGTTTTAGCGCATTAAAATACATCATGAGGATCATGGCGACACCTACAAGTACATACACATCTATGCAAATTAGTTGCAGTCTCTAACGCGAAAATGGTGTACTGGGTTGCAACTTGCAACAAATGCCACAACAATCTTGTGCTCAGCGGTAAGATGTCCCACAATGCATTGTTTGGGAAAAGAAGGAAAGTTCAAATCCAAGGAAGTACGAGGAACAGTAGTGCTGCGCAAGGATGGTGGAGCAATAAACTACGAAATTGGGCTATTATGAACTACGAAATGTGGTGACCATGTAGTTTCCTTGCATTACCAGTTTGGACAAGCCGAATTTGGAGCTCATCCAAGGAAAACTAGTGCTTTAGTATCTTCTCGCTCTGGCACTACTCCACATTAGGTACCCCAAAATTTTCAATTTTTGCCGAACTTTTTATAGTGAGGTTTTTCGAGGTGCTGCACATTCGAACTAAAGACTTCGGACGTACATATTTACATGCCTATTGCTTGTTGCGCTACAGTGTTGTTTCTTCGCTCCAACGCCAAAATGAAGCGCGCGAATTTATAAGTTTCGAATATTTAGCTGCTTTTATTCAGCTTTTTCAGTGGTCTACCAACCAGCTTTTCTGGTGTTTTTTGCTATTTCAAGCAAGTTCTTTCTTCTTGCATAAGGGTTTTTCATTAGGAGGTGGTTGGATTGTTGTCCGCATATTTCGCCGTTTCTTCGTGTAGTCTCGTGGCTGTTCTTTAGGAAATGTTTCTCTTCCCTAAAATATCTTCTTTTTTTCCTTTTCAGATTAGCATGATGAGACGTGGATCTCGTTGTTGTGACGAAGAGAATTTGATAACTTCAACGTCTGGAACATCTGCATGTCCACCTCAGAAACCACCTCGTGGTTGTCCTAGAAAGGCACCAGTTCGGATCGAACCGCTTAGAAATGTTGGTAATGATGAATCCCGTCACCACTCTACTAACTCTCCAGGTTAGGACGCTTATGGAAATCTTATTTATTCCTTCGAAATACGAATCAGAATTTTAGCACCTTCGCAATGCAGATTCTCGACGACCGAGAAATACCAGAATATGAAGAACTACTTCCGGCAGCGAGTGGAACTGCAAAGGTGAGTTTCGATGACTTCCTGCAGCTTAATTAGTTTTTGTGGTTCCAACTTCTAAAGCAAATTATTCCATCAAAGAAGAGAGCAATGGATGTACAATTTCCACAGCTTTATAAAAACGCTAGTATTTTGTGTTGGGTTAGAGCTCATCCGAGTTGTGCCGTACCTAGATATCACATCCATTTCATACCGTATCGCTGTTTATGCGCATATTTGTCACAACTAACATACAACTAAGAAACTCGTGTTCTGTAAGTAGAATCTCCTTTTCCCTAAATGAAATAGATCCACATAGTCATCCTTCGAAACGTTTGCCCGGCAGTTGTCCAATTCACCAGTGCATAACACTGTCAAACAACTCTCCGAGATACGCGAGAACATGGTTTCCACTTTTATTTATAGGCAAAGTGGTGTGTTCTCGGGTTCTGAAGCAGTTGCAATACTGGACGAGTACCTTCAGACAAACCGCGAGCAGTTTTCTGGTCATATCGTTAAACGAGAGAATGCGATTAAGGTAAGAAGTATCTGATATCTCATATCTTCATCAATCTTAACATTTCAGAAGTAGAGATGTTACGAATCATATTTTCAAGAGGAATTTGTATGTAGAAAGACAGCATCTATGCGCTGGAGTTGAATAAAAGCGCAGTACATATTATATGTACGCATGATCATTCCATTTCATATCTGATTCCTTTACAGTCATATCATTATATCATCACATGTCACTAGCAAGAGTTGGTGCGTTGCGCTGCTGGCTGTTAGCAGCCTCATTCTTTTGAACGAAACTATTCCGGCCAGAAATAGTCTAGTGTCATTCACTCGAAGGTTGAGGGAATCCCTGGCTGGAACCATTAAGCTCACGTCCCAGCATCAATTCATGGTAGCGGTACCTGATGAAATAGTGACATAGCCGCAAAAAAATCAGATTTGTATCAGAGTGACCACGAGCATAGCTGTGTTATTGTAGCCCTGTCTGGTTATTCAACTCGTCGTCATCACTAGGGAGATGGATTCTATGAAATATCCTTGTTTCTTTCTTATACGCTCAAATTTCAGGTGTTGGAAGTGTGGCTACGTGAAAATGTTATTAGCCCTGTCCAACCAACATGTAAGGATTCTTTGCCTGTTTTTCAAGATAGCAAGAAAGTAATGTACTCAATGAATCGAGATGAAGACCATAAGTGAGTTGCCACCTACCCTTCTCTGTTTTAGTATTCTTTTGGTGTTATTGCTTTGCTGAAGAAAACAGTCTCTTCGTCCTCCGACTCATTGCTCTCACTTCCGACCGTCAAATTTTCCAATGTTCTGCGAGAATAAGCGTGTGTACTTGTGGAGGGAAAACACTGCTATCCATGATCTTGATCGAGGTGGTCCCAGATGTGGGCCACCTGCAGCAAATTATATAGTGTTTCACTGGAAAGATAGTTGGGAAGAAAAGCGGAAAAGTGCGCCGGAATCGGAGAGGGTAGAGAGGGGAACAGGGAGAGTGCGCAGGGAGAGTACCCAAACATCATCGAGTTTGAAACAGACTGTACTCGTTAGAGATATTGCAGGATCGTTTTCATTAAAAAGAAAAAACCAGAAATTGTGATTTTTTTTGATGTTCTTCAACAATATTTGTTGAGTGTATTATACTGTGATCTTAAAACTTGTGAGAATTAAGAAATTTTATAAATGCTAAACAAGAGGTCTTGCATTTTTGATCTTAACGGTGAGATCAAAATTCACTGGTATCGATCTCCTTCTGATCGTATGCGTCCACTTTTCACATTTGCGGACCTCCACCACCTTGTTGGCTCCTTACTCGTTACCTTGCTGTTTTGATATTGATTAACGTTTCTTTTATTTTCCAAGTGATTGTATGCGTACGTATTCTCCACAGTCTGATGGTGGGAGGGTACTCGACATAGCGGGTCTCAGGGGCACATTTTGCAACATGACTCGTACTTTCAGCGGGACACTTCTGCTTTATTAGCTCATACATACTTTGGTGATACTAGGTGAACAATACGTACAACAGACTGATTTATCCTGATCCCACTTCAAATCCTATTCTGCTAAAGAAGTATGCTATATGGTTGTCCACGTTAGCCTCATTAATGCTACATATAGTCTTTCTCAAAAATCCTTGCCTCACGCTGAACCACCAGCTTAGCCTCGTCACACCACGTATGATAAGGCATAGGTGATGTGGCGTGGATGAGCTAACGGACGGTGCGGCGTGAGACGAGAATTTTTGAGAAAGACTGTACCTGTTTTCGTTATCTCTTTTATAAGCAGTTCTTTTCACTTGTTCCGCTAGCTCTCTGACATAGCCAGAGATCACTGCAATAGAAATACTGAATGCTTTTGGGATTTTCATGTGATGAAACTCAACTTGCTGTATTTGTAGGTTGTATATTTGTGCCTCCCCCATGATTGCGAATAGAGACAGTGGTAGGCGCCCATCAAGAAGTAGCTCATTCAAACGATTCTTCTCTCCAGGCAGATGTAAGTTTGTACAAATTATTTATCTTTTCCGACATTTGCAACCGTTTCATTTTGCAGTAAAATGTTCGGAAGCAACGACTAGTGGTCACAATATGTTAGTTCGCTCGCCATCCTCAGTTAGCGAGTGTTCCGGCAAATCGCACCGTTTTGTTGACTTAATGCCACTCCACCGTAAAACGAAAGTCGACCATTGGCAGGTACTTCCCAATTAATTGTTTCATTCAGTGCTTTTCTCCGTTACTCCACCGAACGAGTATCATACAAGTACGATGAAATCCATCTTGAGTGAAAACCAACCTAAATGACCGCCAAATGTTTAGTAACATGCTAATTCCTTACTCAGTTTGTGCATTGCAACTGGACGAGTGCTATCGAAAAGTTCTGCAAAAAGTTTAGCACTTCTCTGAACGCCTTTCTTCACTGATGTTGCATAATTTCTCTTCATTTTCTGGGTTCTTCTTCTTTCGAACTTCATTATTTCTTCAAAGCATGGCTTAGTTAATTCGTCAAGGAAATTGCCGTCATCGTCACCATTGTGGCTCGGATCAGAAGCACCTTCTCCCATTCTTTCTGTCTCTCTAGTCCTCTCCCGTCCTCCCCCGTAAAACGGATTACAAATGATCTGCTTTATCGAATGGGAGGCGAATGGACAAAACAAGCCACTCCATAGTTGTCCTTCTAGAATTTCTTTGACTCGACCGCTTACTTAGAGAGCACGGCGAAGGCCGATAGCAAAATAGTCAGTAGTGGGGAAACTCCGTTTTTTCTTTGTCTCGAAATGAGGAAATTTGAAGGATTTTGCGTTCACCGAATAATTTGAAAACTGCGGTTGTTAGAACGTTGATGTTCAGGCAGAAACTTGGCTTGAAGTTGTTCACTACTCTAATTTCGAGCTGATTTCAGATCATATTATACCAATCCGACCACTGAAAAAGATACGTACTCGGCTGGAGTTCGATGCTACAGAGAGATATATAATTGCCATCAAATCAATACGTGTAAACTGATGCATTAATCTCGCTTTTCAAGTATTCTAGCGGGTAATAAAAAAAGATCTCGTCTATATGAGATATCTATATGCCTCATAAAGATGCAGAAGCTATAGATAACCGTGTTTAACATGTCCAAGACAGGAATTGTCATCATAAAGACGAATTTATTTCCAAACGAAGAACTTGCATGTGTTGCTCAATGTTCTGATCGTCCCATTCCTGACAAATCTGGCGAATTTCCTCAGAGATCATTTTTGAATCCTTGTAAAGAACAAGTAACGTTCGAATTTCGTCGATGTGCATCCAATCTATTGGGTTGGGCAATAAGTTCGTGCGTTTTTTTAACTCGATTTTTTACGAGGATTCGATCCGAATCCAACAGCCTCTCATAGGTCATCTTGTAGCTCTTGTTTTGCTCTTTACAAACATTATAACCAATTTCCCCAATTCCCCCTACTTCTCATTTTGTATCGCATGAAATGTGACCCTCCAATGTGACAAGAGCGTACATCTCCGACACCTCCAACTACTCCACTACAACAGTGGGAGAAATGCAGCTCAAGCTGCTGGGGATGTTAACAGCGTCTAACTGGAAGCCACTACTGTTAAAGGGACAGCGCAGAAGTGGATGTCTGCTCCAGAGAGGTCGATTTTGAGCTGGAGGATGCACCTTGTTCTGTATGCACAGTTCGTAGAGTTATGAGAGGATTTTTTGCAAGGTTTTACTCTAGTTGTAAAGAAGAAGTACTGCGGATATTAATTTTTGAAAAAAAACCTAAGTTCAACTGGTCCACTTCGTGGAAATACACTGAATGCTAAGGAAAACCGCACGAACTTATTGCCCAACCTAATACCTTCCTGTTACGCGCATCCACTTACGGAGCGTTGCACACAGGAACCGTTATGCCCAGAGGGCAATCTGACGTTTTTAAAAGCCTACCACTCTATTACTACTCACCGCACTGAAAACGAGTTCTTGGCATGTTTGCAAGGAATCAAGTCTACCGTTGTTATTAAGGTCTAGGGAAAACTCCGTCTATATGAAAATTTTGGAAATGAGGACACGCAAAGGTTCTAGGAGGTGCGATAGAGTTGATAAACCAAGGTCAACCCATGTGATGCTAACGATTCGTGCCATGATCTGAAGTCTGAGCGGCACTGCTTTTAATGGTCGAGTGGCCCAATAATCTGTGAGGAGTTGATGTTAAAAGGCAAGGGCAACGTTAAAGGAAAGCTGAAAATCGTGCCTAGTACAGAGGCGGTTCATAAAAAAATATAGAGTCATTTGTCGAGAGATGTTTATTCGTTCGTAACCTATTTCATAGTTTAATATTGTGCCTAGAGAGAAATTTCCAGGTGGAAAGAATAGGATACCAAATAGATGAGCGGAAAGAGTAAGGTGGTTACAGACGCATTTTGTAGTTAGAATCCTTGTAAATCACATCCTTGTAAATAACAATGTGATCGAGGAAAGAAATTACTGGAGAGGAAAAGAGTTGAGTGTTTCGTTCCGCAAAAGTGGGATCCTCCAGCAGAAATCTATGCGGGCCTCATAGGTACCCTTTGCTTTTTGTGCTTTTTCCTTTCTTACATGCCAAACCCATGTGGTTTTTTTAAGATGTCGGTGCTCCTCAATGATATTAACCAGTAAAAACTAAAGCAAGTCATCGAATAGTAATACTACATAGATTGAGAAGTATTTTCTGTCCCACACTTAATCAGTCTCTTGTCACCCTTAGAATTTCTGTTGTTATTTTCCTACAAGGAACGGATACTTGATGAAAGTGGTCATTTTTACTGCGGTGCAGTTCTCAACGCTGGTTTCAATCTGTTGTCCGAATCTGCTGTGCGCTTTTCTATAATGATTTACACCCTATTCTTTCTGAACTGACTTCAAAAATCGTGTTCTGAATAAGCTAGCTCTATCAACGGCACACTGGTGAGGCCATTGTTTTTCTGTCAAAGACTCTGTGCTTTGTAGCCATCAAAACAGCTGATATATACTGCTTCGAGCTCTTATGTGAGTATTTAATGTTAATTCTGCGCGGAAAAGAGACGTAATCCACTACAGAGAAGAGCGTGGGAAGTTTGGGCAGCGGATTCGAAATCAACGTTGAAAACTGCATGTGCTGGTACACGTCGCATTGCGAACGGCACTTCGACCAAGTATCCTCTTTTGTTCCTAAAATAATTCTGGGCTTTCTTCTCCCGTAATCCAAGTTCTGCCCTGAATTTGTTTTCTTTTCCTATCTACCACCTCATATTGTTCAGAGGAAGCTCAGTTGCATGATGCGGCTTTGTTTCGGCTCTTAACAATTGTCGAGATACCGATGCTTGATGATATCACCACATTACATGGGCAGGAAGCGGTTAGTTAACTCCTTACAGTCTTGCATGCTTCCGAATGCGTCATAATTGCAGAAGAGCGTATCTATCTTATCTGCGATTCTTTCGAAGATGGGACTCGGAAGTGTATCAGCAGGTGCTCTTCTTTTCAAGGACGAAGAGGAAATGGACGACCTCCTACAGGGCACACCAGCTATTCGGTACCTCAAACTCGAATTTTATTTTAGCTTTAAGCTGTCAAAAATTATTTTCTTCAGTCCTATATTGCCATGGTTTCAAATGGCACGGATTTGCGCGCCAACTCTTTACTTCAAGTCGAGTGGCAAACCTGGTAAAACGGAGATTCACAACTGGGCGAAGCAATCTTTGCAAGCTGTGCGTTCCACTACCTCTTTCAGAATCTTAATGCTCGAATCAGTAACTCCGTCAATATGTGATTATGAAAGCAAAATTCCTGAGTCGGCTACAAGTAGAGTTATGTTTTAATACAACAGGTGTCTGAACGCTATTCTTCGATCACGCGTCGTGGTTCTTCTCCGCTGATACCAACCGAATTCGCCAAGGTGCTGGATGCCATCATTCAACAACTGCTCGGCAAGAAGCGAAACAAGACAAAACTAGCACTGCAGTGAGTCTTTAATATCAAATTTCAAATGGTGCTGTTTACGTACTTAATTTTCAGTTTTTTTAGGTATCTTTGCCTTATGATTCCTCACCAAATTCGTTCACACCTAGTCAATGTAATACATTTCCTTCAACGTACAATCGGAACAGATGAGTGGATGTCGCTTCGAAGCCCTTTCTACCTAGGGAAGAAGGTAATGGTTTCAATTTGCCCTCTTCTTTTTAATCCGAATTTTTCTTCATGGTCTTTTTTGTGTTCATTGTTTTTTTTTCTCTTTCGAACAAGGAATCGACCCATGGAATCTTGTTAACTACTAGGCTTCTGTTGATTTTGTACCTTCTGATGCTGCTGAAATTCCCACTGAGCTTATCTGGGATGTCTGTTCTTGTAACTTTTCCCTACATCTTTATTGATTCCAGGGCGACAACGAAAATTTCGAAGTTGTTCTCAACGAATTACGTCCGTTCATTTTCCCTCAAACCATAGAGATATGCGACCAGAACAGTATTGTTGAGGTGAGAAATGGACTCTTGCTTGGGGCGTCAATATTTCAATGTTTCATCCAATAGAAACACATTATTTGTCTGATTGCAGGTTTTGATTCAACTCCAAAAAGAAGGTGTTCTAGGAAAGGAGCCACCGGAATTAGTTGCTGATCTGAAGACCTTGAGGTATTTTTCCTATTTGATGAAGAAGATATCAAACAACCTTTTGCAGGTGTAGTTTTAGGGCAAACGCGGACAAAGCGACAGTGCCCATACGATTTTGCGAGGCCGAGTCTTCGTCGAAGGGGTTCGATCCAGAGGCAGAGCTGGCCCGTGCGCTAACAGCTATTATCGATGATGCTCGTATTCCTCTAGCTGAAAAGCAGAAGAAATGCGAACTGTTCAAGCAGCATCATCCGAAAATGTACAGAAAATACTTTGCTCATCTTTCATGGTAGTGGCCTATTTAGGCTGTACGAGTGCTTGCTCCGGAAGGTCTTTGGTAAAATGGTCGAAGATTTCACGTTTTTAGTACCTGCTGATTTGTCTTTATTGCCGTACTCGCATGCATATTAGGCGTTCTCATCATACTCGTCAAACTCCAATTTTTTTTTCATTTTATGGTCTTTTTCTAGCTCTCGCTTGTAGTTAAATCTTAGCCGCTCTCTGAGGGTCTACTACTGTTTGGCTAGATAGTTTCACACGATTATAAA
>KN728362.1:3382-17249 GCA_000816745.1 Ancylostoma duodenale | reverse complement strand
ATCGTCCCCAAAAACCCCGCTATATCGTGAAATCTTGAACCCAAAAATTTCCGTGGGTGCTGCCTTTAAGTAACCCCACTATGCAATTTTTCAGAGGATTCTACGAAATCTCTGCCAGCGTATGTGGTCCCGATCCAAAAGCGTATTACTCCTCTTTTACAATACTTATTAAAATTTCCGAATCCTTTTTCTTCGAAGGAAGCCTTTAGGTGACAGTTCTATTTTGAACACTCCGTAGCGGTGAATCTTCGCTATCGGTTAGTAAAAGTAGTGGAATCGCGCAATAGTCACGTCCTTCTAAGTACTTCTACTGTATGTGGATCGATGTATAGTCCACTTCAGAAACGAAAATGATTGCGTACTATTTGTGCATAGTGGGGGTAGGGCAGCCATTTGGGACATGTGCAAAAGCTTAAGAAGCAGAGCTAATCATTAAATGGGCCCAAACATGAATTCCTTCCTATGAGTTGAGTATGAGTATGAGAAGGAGGATCCGACTACCGCTTTTCCCTGGTCTAATTGTATGTTTAAAGATATGACGTGACCCGGTCCAACTTTGCGCCCCATGCTAAATTTTAGGCGCGAACCTTTGATGCTTGAATATTTTTGAGATTCGAATTCCAGATTCAGTTCTTTCTAACTGGATTTGGATATGCAAGAAGTTTTTATTGCCTTTTCTGTTTAAAGAAGCTCTGTGCAGATCCAAAGTTAGCATTTGTGATCCCAGTTCTCCATATAGAGGAATGAGCAAAGGCTGAAGGTGTTGTTCACGCTTCACATGCAGTTCACTTAGTTACTGTTAGAAACACAGATAAGCATAGGCATAACGTACATACCTTAATTTACGGAGGTAGACATAGACACTGAACTTACAGTGTGTTTCAAACGCGACGATAGTTGAGTATCCGTACGGGTGACCTGCTTCTCTCGTTTCTCTCCAGTTGCCGTACATGTTCCCGTGTTTTTTTTTCTCTTTGCTCTCTTTTCAGCTACTATCCTGGGTGAAACACACTATATACATACGTTTTAGCCGAGTTTTGTGTCTAGATGTATTGAAAATCTGCAGGTTGTGCATGTGCTACGTTTTCAGCGGTGGGTAAATCATACCCTGTTCGTGCTGTTAGAGCAAATTGAAGGACAGCAAAGCATTGCATGGCAGCCGCATCTACCATTGTTCCAGAGATGGATGATCCTTCCAAGATGGAGCTCACTTCGCGGTAATTAGTGTTCAACTCTTTTTTTTTCATTTTTGTTTTATAGGTTCTGTTTTGCTTCAGGTGGGTCTTCCGCTCCGGCTCTGAGTCTTATGGCAGTGAACCGGTATCCTCGTCGTCAACGATGAGTGACTCTAGTCACTCCTTATCTACCAGTGATTCAGATGATTTTAATAGAACACTCATTGCAAATCCGAAAGAGGTGAGAGTTTTTTGTTTCCACCACTTCGCCATTAATTTTCAGAACTTTATCGACACATGTCAAGGTCATATGCTACTAGTAGGAATGCAAATGATCTTTTTATGGACTTTTGAAACATATTCGGAACTGACTAAATCACCCGTTTACAGAGCTTGTTTCATCCTGGTGAATTGCAGAAAGGTTACATTGAAGTGCCCATGCAGTAAGTTTTTAATCGTTGCAAAACAATTGAAATGTTGTGCACCCGTTATACCAGCTAGTTTAAAAACGGAACCACATCTCCTAACTTCTCTTGGAATCTTTGTAAAAAAAAAACGGTACTATTGTACTTCAGCGGCTCCACTATCGACCCCAAAGTCAAAATCATGGATTTCATTTGTTCTTTGTATTTGTATATGTGTTGAAGTCTCCTCTTTCTTATATGTTTACTGGTTAGGCATTAACGCCTTTTTCAAACCTAAATGTTCACGTGTTAGCTAAGTTTTCGAATATAGGTAACATTCACCACTGGTTCCGAAGTCGAAAGACTTGTCGATTGTCAGCCATTTGGTATTGTTATTGTTCTTTTGCATGTTTGTTAGCTTGTGACCAGAGAGCAATTTGTTGGTAACATTTAGGTTTGAAAAAGGCGTTAATGCCTAACCAGTAAACATATAAGAAAGAGGAGACTTCAACACATATACAAATACAAAGAACAAATGAAATATGAAGCTCAGAGACAGAACAGCATTGAAGTATCATGGATTTCTCTGAACACTTACCTGCAGGGGTAAGTCGATGTGCTGATCACGAATATCATATTCGTTTCGCATGATAGCATCGATTTTACTGATTTTATCGATTTTTCCCAGGTATGGACCTCTTCTCGGATCTCTGAAATTTTGCCTACGGGAGTTTTCGAAGGTGCTGGTAACAAATATGATAAAGATTTCGCAAGAAAAGGTGATTTGTTGGGGAAAACTCCAGTAAAGTCGGAAACTACTCCGCCCTACGGATAAAAATCTGAAGAAAACCAACGAAATCGAGACTATGATGCAAAGCGGCTATTATGTTTGTGACCAGCACCTTTAAAAACCTCTGTATGCACTTTTCCAGAGAGATTTGAGATACGAGTCAAACTTGAGAAAGATCGAAAAGACAATGAAATCGATATTGTCATGCGAAATGAGTACGATATTCGTGATCAGCACCTCGAGCTACCCCTGTATGCAAGTTTTCAGAGGAATCCATGATTTTGAGTTTGGTGTCGATAGTGGGGCCGCTGAAGTACAGTAGTACCAAAAAACATAGAATCTGGATTAGCTCCCATAAGTAACGGCTTACGGCGATGGCCACAAAAGCTTCGCGTACTTTACATTATGGGTAGTCTATTAGCTCACAGAGGGCGCCTGAGCCGACTTTGGCCGCAATTACGACCTCACCTTTGTGTTCGCCAACTGATCAAGTTTCTACACTTTCTTCAAATATGTTTTTTGTGTGATTCATTCCATTTTGATGTTTCCCTATTGCTCTTTGCTAAAATATCCTTCCACACGCATCCTTCCGTCCTCCCATCGATGGAACAAGCGCGGTCGCAGTTGCAGACAATGTCAGATCAGGCGCCCTCTGTGAGCTAATAGACCATATGTGTGTATCAGGGATGAGCATATACCAGATTTTCATGACCAGGATAACGGTGCGGATAACGGATAGGGCAAAAATGACCGGATAACGGATAAGTGATCCAGATGCTACAAGGCACCACATTCTATGTTGTTCAAAATCGATGTTGGATTTTTGAACCACGAGCTTTGCAATAATAATTTGAAGTGGAGAGTGATGTTTCTACCGCAGTTTCGGTATACATTCGGGAGCTTATCTTCTTCTCTTTCTGTCCCATCCTTCCCATTTCAATCCTTGACTTTTTCGAAGGTGAATCAAAATGTAGTGGTTTGCAAAAATTCGTCTCAAACTGAATTATGGGTTGGGACTCGGTAACAAGGTTGCAGCAAGGAAGGAGAATATTACAAGCGTACGTAATGAAATTTGATAACGTCAACATCCTTCTGAGGGCATGGGAGCTATCGCGAGAAGATCTGTTCAAGATCTCGAAGATGACCATAAGATTTATTATTCTGTCATTTCCGACACCGTAGAACGAATGGACATTGTAGGAAATTTGGGCAAGTGGATTCCTCTGGAGGTATCCTTTGATGTTGCACAACAGCATAACACCACACTTCTCTGATTCTCTGAGAGGAAAAATGGGTCGTGAAAATAATTAGGTTAGCTGTAAACACATCTGTCACTTTTGCGGGCTCAGAAAAGTGTGATTTTTGACCTAAACAAACCAATCCTTGGCTGGAAGATGGTGAAGACGTGATGATTCAGATCACTACTTTATTGATAAAAGAAGTCCACCACCTGCCGTGGTATGACAATTCAGAGTCGACTGTCAAAATCCGACATCGATTTAGCAACAACCTTATACAACAGTAAAAGTGATAAATATGAGATACGATATGAATATTGTGGAGGGAAGAGTTGAAGGGGGCTTAAGCTTTGCCTCATTTAACCTTTGTGGAGTTCTGATAAACCTTCTAGTACTGACTGGCTATAATGGACGTGTTGATTCTCAAACGCTATTTCGATGAATAGTCGGGATTATTCTTGCGAGGAAGATCAACGTCGGTAATTTCTAACATTAGCCAACCTTGATTACAGTTTTACAAGTAAATGATGGCTTCGAGGTTATTGCCTGACTTTGCTGGACGAACCAGAGAACATAAGCAAGAGCATCTCTTTTTGGGGCAGGTACAAGTCTATTTTACCTGTCTTATGTACCTTCTCCTACCTTGCTACAAGATTGCAAACCAGTGGTGACGTAAAATGGGCTGGATCGAGTGATGATTCTTGGAATGGAAGCCAGAAAAATGCGCTAGACCGAGTAATACTTCGTGGAATGGAGGTTATCACCTGTTGAGAACGTGCGAAATGATGCTACTATTTTTGGCTTTATCCGCACCGTTATCCGGCGCCAAAAGCCCGGATAACGGTGCGGATAACGGATAGACCAAAACCTACCGATAACGGTAAAACGGACAACTGGATACGGACAATCCGCTCATCCCTGGTGTGTATGCATAGCGGGAATAATGGAGAGACAGCCTTCGCAAAAGTGAAGGTTGCCTCTCACACAGGTGAGGGCACGAGGGCCCGGGGGGGGGGGGGGGGAGGAGTATTTACTTCTTAGTCTTTAACAAACGTAAATCCAATGGTTATATTTATCTATCTTTATTTATTTCATGTAAATTCATGTTATGTTCATGACCTCGTTTGAGAATTCCAAACGTAAAACGGATTGAATTTCGATGCACTGTTGCATGAGGTGTGAAATGGTATAACAAGTGTTCACAAGTTTTCTCCTGGCCTGAGTCGACTTTCTGTCGAAGTACTGGGAAATGGAAAAGTAGGATAGTTTGGGGAGGCCGTCATGGACGAAAGGATGAGGATGGAGAAAAAGTACGGTCCTACTGTTATAGGCTAAGGTTTGCTCTCTACGGCAGTGCAGAGTTGGAGTCCCGAGATGACCTGCATCCCCCTGCCATTTTCGCCATAGTTGACGAACTTTTCGCTATATTGATTTTTGTCGCCCTGTCATCGGCTCCAGGAAGAAGCATACACTGATCTGAAGCACTTTTGAGATTCTCCTCAAGCAGCAGAAGAGTTCTTTTCCCAAGGCACAGATCCTCTTCAAGTCAAGAAAAATTCAAGGCATGCCAACTTTGCGCGCCTACCCAGCTTAGGCGAAGCAGCCTGGTTGGAAAGTGCGGTCCTTATACATTAGCCCATCCTCTGTGCTTTTAGAAGATATATAGCCTGTTGCCTGAAAGAGCCTCTATCCCGCTGCCATTTTCATCAATTTTTTTTCGAATTTTCGAAATTTGTGGCCACTTTTTGGGATTATCCAGAAAGCTAGCGAAATGATGCGATTGTAGGCGTACTCAGCTCAACATTCTGCGTCGATTCGTATATAATACTCCTACACATGGTAACGAAATAGTGTGCAGAATGAGGAGAGTTTTGGATCCTCTCTGCATTGAGGAAAAGGAGGGATCTGCACGGAATAAGAAGTGATAGTTGCTGTATCGAGATATAATTTCAAACATCGTAGCAGCTCTGACCTATACATATAGTACGAAAAGCGAGAGGATTCACATCAATATCTAAACAGAAACGCAAAGGTGGGCTTTCTCGGTGGGAATGTCAAACTTCAAATTTTGGCCATCATGCCTGCAATTTATCGCCTGGCTCTCATTAGTTGGTTTATTTGCGCTCTTCCTGATGAGAATAACGCATTAACACCTCACGGCCATTTTCCTGTAAAGTAACTAATTAACGGATTGACGAAGTTAGAATTTTTTTAACGAATGGCTCTGATCTCTAGGTGTTAAAGACAGAAATGTTTTATGCGCTCTGTCTGTGTATTTCCGGATTTATGGGTTTCCGCACAATGGGTTGGATGATGCACACTTTCTTGTCAAAAGAACCACAGGCATCAAACAAAGCAAGTGATGCAGCGGAAGAAATTGTGGTGGAAGCTCCGTTCCATAATTTTTTCTCACCCCGTAGTTGTATACTGGCCCACAGCAGCTACATCACACGTCGTTTTGTTATTGATGACCGCGTAATATTTTTGGAAATGTCGTGCACCTTTCAGTTCTGATGTATTATTCGTTAACCTACCGCAGAGAGTCGCAGACGCTTTGCTCCACTCTCGCCGTATTGTCGTAGAAGGTGATGGCAAGATTCGCCCACTTCCTTTTGGTGCGTTGGGTTAATAATGATATTCGTGTTGTACTGTTGAGTATGCGAAGCTTCTGCGTTACAGACCAGGATGAGTTTGGTAACGTAGAACCTCACACAGATGAAGGTATTAATCCTCTGCAGAGGAGGGTCTTACATGCGCTTGGAAAGGAAAACGTCGTGAAAAGCTCCGTGCAGTCATGTGAGAAGATGGTGAGTTCAGTCCCACTACTTGGCGTTTAAGCAAAGGCATCGGACCTTGACTGTATAACATGTTTAGTTTTAGAATCTATGCATATGAGGAAATGCAATTTAGAAAAGCCTCACTCAGGCTTTTGCCGCCGTGCGAGTCGCAACATGCCGGGCTGCTACTTAGCGAGAGCTCGTTGATGCAAAACTCGCTAGGGGATCACTCGTAGAGGGGTTTTTACAGTTTTGACGCGCCGCGCCGCGCCCTATATTTAAGCATAGGACGCGGCAACGCAGTGCGAGCTAGCGCGAGCTCGCTGTGGCAAGGGGGTCTTTGTACACTTTTTGCCGCGGCGTGTCAACTTGCGAGCTCGCACTACGGGCTGCGGCAAGGATTGCTTCGTGGCATCATTCTTTGCCGCTGCGGCAAAACGGCAAACTCGACGTCCATTGTGAGGCGAGAAGTCAGCTCGCAGCGGTTCACTTCTCGCGTCGCGCCGCGCCGCGCCGCACGATGGTAAAAACTCTGACGCGCCTAAATAGTTAAGCATGGGGCGCTGCAACGCAATGCGATCAAACGCGAGTTTGATGCGGCAAATGACGTAAGGGGAGTATTTCTACACTTTTTGCCACGGCGCGTAACTTTGCGAAATCGCACTACGTGCTGCGGCAAGGAATGCTCCGTGGCATTCTTTGCCGCTGTGGCAACCTGGACGTTCACTGCGAGGGGAGAAGCTCGCAGCGGTTCACCTGTCGCGTCGCCCCGCACGATGGTGAAGCTGTAAGAACCCCTATAATATTTTGTCGTGGCGAGCACGCCCAGCGAGAGGCGACAAGGAGTGCCCCGGATCATTTTTGTCGCGCGCGGCGTAACTCGCCGAACGTGTTCTTCTTCGTGGTTTCGCAATTCTTTTGTGGAAATTGAACTTCCTCAATAACGAACGATTAGTCTTGCTATGATATCTGTTTAGCGCTTCTCACTTGACGTTTTCGTTGCGTGGTTATCTGTAAACCAGAGCATCTGAAGCGGTATCCTCTTTAGGTTATCTTTTGTATTTCTGATTTATATAGGAGATATTTTAGTCATGGATGACGACAATTTAGCGTAGTTACTTCTAAAATGCTTTCTGGTGGTGGTAGCCGGGTACAATAGGAATTATGTTAATGAGGTACATGTCTCCTACGTGGACATCAGGTTCAGAATATTAATTCATAGAACATACAGTGTGGTCTACAAATACGCTAACAAGACGTTTGCTTCGAAAGGACAATGTTCTGCCTTGAAGTCATGTTTGGCCGGGGGACCGTCTCTGGACGTTTTACCAAGGCAGTGCTCAGGAACTTACATTTCATCTTGTTCAGAACTGGGAAAACAATAAGTTACAGGACCTACCGTTTTGACAAGTGGTCACTCAGTTGCTCAGATAACTGGATAAGGCAAACACAGCACAACCTGCCAGGCCACACCCCCCAAGAAATGGAAGGCAGACATTGCTGCAAGATGGAGAATTGCTGCGTTCCGGCAGCTAAGAGCAGCAAACCCCGTGTTTCGGAGGCATTGATGAAGCTAGTTGCTGCCCGATTGACTGCTGTGTCATTCAACCTGCGTTCTGAACCTCATGTCCTGCGTTCTACCTGCTCCTTGCCACTTGGAACCTCGGCCCCTGGGAGGTGTATATAAGCCGGTGGTTGAGAACCAGAGTTTGGTCGTGTCTCCGCTTCGGCAGGGGCAAGGCGAGCCCGGAGATGCTCGTCAGGCCGGATGAGGCACCGGTAAAACCGTGCTCCAGTGCAATAATCGGTCAGACGAGATCCGTGCGGTGCGGACGCATTCAGATTCGGCGCGGATCTGGATGTCCGCACCGTCCTCAAGCGCTGCCGCGGAAAGCGCGTACGCGTACGGGACTATTTTTGGATGAGCTTCGGTACGAACACAGCCGTGCGCCCAGATTGAGCTGCGATCCTAGATTTGAGACATGCAAACCAGTTCATCGCCCCCGAAACAGCCTTCCCGGGGCGAACGCAGCTCGTGGTGCGACAAAATAAGCTTTCACCTGTAACTGCTGTTGAAGCGTGTTCGGCCTGTGTTCGACAACCCGGAATCTCTAAGTGAACAGAACTCTGTACATAGGCTGTCTCAATACCGCTTAGTGGTTGAAAATCTCCAGAAAGGAACTTCAAAATCACGAAATGAATTTTTGCCCAAACGGGGGCGCGCCGAGGTTTGCTTTTTCGTCTTTGATGTCTCAAGGTTTGATTCCTAGCAGATGGAGGATATTTCTACATGTTCTCTTGTATTATATTCGTTGGGAGCCAATAAACATAAATCATGGACAATGTTCCAAATTCATTTGAAGAACTTTTTTGATTGCCCTTTTCTTTGTGACCGTATTTTTGGCCCACCCCTAGGGGAAGAGTTCCTCTTAGAACTCGTTCAGCTTAACAAAGAATTCCACAGAAATCCAAACAAAACGGAAGAATTACTGGAGATGTAGAAAAGAAGCCCTAGTGCTAATCGCCGCACCCCTGCTCAACTATGAGCGTCCTGGGCGTCGCTGAGCGGTAAAGGCTTGCCGCGCACTTCTCTTGCCGCCCGCGAGAACTAGCTCAGCGGCAAAACTCTGAGTGAGGCTGAACTCTCTTAGGTCGTTGCCAAGGGGTTGCGCCAGCTCGCACTTGGTCACGATTTATCCCATGCTTGGGTAATTCAAATGACAACAACGATAATCACTCAAAAAATAAAATGCCAATAATGTTGACAATATTTTAAATGAATTTCAATGATTGTAACATATATCAAAAAAATAGATGTAATACAATTTGACATAAATTTCACAGTACACGTAAAATTAACCTATTATAAGCATTTTAATATAGCTACTAGTTGGTTTGTAAAATATTCAATAACGAATATAACCACCATTGTTAGCTATGACAATGCTCCACCTATCGGGCAAGATACTTATTTCCTTCTCGCAGAGATGCGGGGTCTGGGAGTCGAAGAACTCAGCAACTGCCGTTTTGTTATCATCAAATCTTGGAAAGGATTCCTTAGAAAGGAAGGCCTTAAGAGCAAATGGTTATCAGATGGGACAGATCAGGAGAGCAGGGTGGGTGAGGTATGGTGTCCCAGCCCAGCTCGGCTGGTTTGGACTGCATCTCGATGGCAGTATGAGGCCGAGCGTTGTCAGGGCGGAGGTGTACCGGAGTCCTGTGCCATCAGGAGTCGGTTCATCCTAGCATGATCGGTCAGGTGGTGAAGGATCCATGTTGCTAAATACTACTCGGTAGCCAAGCTCATGGAGGTGATTTTCTACAGTCCGATGGCTGCATCCAGGCTTGTTTTTGCCAGATTGCCCACACTCACTTCCGGATCTTCCTTGATAGCCGTGAGCAGAGCTGAGTTATCGAGTGACTGCGGTCGGTCAAGACGAGATCTATCTTCGAAGTCCGTTCCTCCCTCCGTGAAAAGGATGAACCAACGGCGGCGTGCCGTGCTTCCCTTGGCGAGGGTCTTCTTGAATGCAGCATTGATCTTAGCAGCCGTCGTTGACGCAGAAGTACCGCGAAGCCACTCATAGAAGCAGATCTTGCGCAGGCAGTCCTTTCCGATTTAAAGCATAGTTGAAGCGGTAGTCTTGCTACTTATGTTGTGAATCCTTGGTATGGTACTTTCGAGAATGTTCTCTAACATTATCTAGGCCAGACCCCTGTATCGACTGGTTTTCGAACAGAAGAGGGTTTGGAAATTTTCGGACATTACGTTCTCGCCAACCTAATATTATCCATTGAACCACCGCATTTATTGCGTTTTCGGCATTTTTGGTCCTGGATTCTAAGGCGCCACCATCTGTCAAATAAGCCGCCACAGTAATGATTGTCTCATGCGGCTTACAACATCATTCTGACTAGTAAATAGCAACTACCACAATAAAGCGCATCTCTATCATTAGACGGGTCGGCCCACTCACTGGAGTTCTCTGTAAGTGATGGTTATGGATACATTAGGGATCATCGATTCGTCATTGATATATCGTATCCCGTGAAATTGGTTATTCGGTACGAACGATGTTTCGAATCCGGCGGGTGAAGGAACCCACTTTGCACAATTTCATGAGATTCTGATTTCTGGATCCCCATTTTTGACGTGGAACCTTCCGCTGGGTCCGTTTGTCCCTGGTGGCCACTAAAATGGGACTCACCCATGGATGGGTTCCATTGTTGTCAACGTCGTAAAAAACGCTTAAAAAGACCCATTTTTCGATAAGTATAGGGGTATGGTATCGTTCAAAGGCGACTAGTTGGAGAATTTCTTCATTGTGCGTGGCATAAATTTTGCATGTTTATAGGCTTGGACTTTCTAAACACTATTGCTAATTTGGTGTTGGCAATTTGTTCTTAAGGTTCTGTGGCAAAATCTATCCAACTGCATTTTAAGCCAATTTGCTATTTCACCCTTGGACAAACTAGCAAATTGGCTCTAGATGATGCTGGATTGATGTTGCCAGAGGATCTTCGGAAAGTACTTAAAATGGAGTCGTTTTGACAGTGCATTTTCCGCGACAGCGGCCCCTGGCACTGGAGCACGTCTGGCATCTTCGAAGAGTTCTATCGCATGTTTCCTCTCATATTGTTTATTCTTAGCTCCTAGAACAACTGAAGAAGGGAACAGACCATAAAACTCGTCAAAGAAGTTGGATCGATCGTTGGTCAACTGTTTGACCAACCGCGCTGCGTGCTCCAATGGCAGGAGGGGCGCTGTTGCGGACGGTGCACTGTCAAAACGACTCCACTATACAACACCAAATCAGCAAAAAAAAATGTTGAGAGGTTTCATCCTCGGACAAGCTATAAACTAAGAAAAGGTTGAACCAAGTGGAGAAAAGTCTTTTTAGCGTTCTATCATTGGTGTATTATTCCAATGATGTTTGCAAGGTAGCGTCGAGTTAACCTATTAGCGATGCAGAAAGCACAAGGCTGATACCATACTATATAATTTTCGCTTACTTCTTCTTCTCATTAACTTTCGACTACTCCAACTCCACAAGAGATCTGCAGTGGATCTAGTTTGCCATCGCCCTGTACAGGCTAAGAAAGACACAGAAATCCCTCCCACTGGCCACGATTAGGGAAGGGTATAAGTGTGTTGTCGGGATGGGATAGCAGCGAACCGGGTAATAGAGCAAGTTTGGAAGTCCGCTTCTCCTATCATCGTCTTGCCACTTTTGCCAAAGTTGCTGATTTTCGAACCTTAGGACCTCTTTTCGCGAACTAGGAAAGTCTGTGAAGTGGTCATACCTCCACTCATCCCGGATTCAGATTTAAGACCAGAGTATAGGTTGTTGAAATGTAGCTGTTAATAAATTTGAATGTCAGGAATTTTAACACAAATTGAAAGGATATTGCAGCTTCATTCTAGTAACTATCTGACGACCTAAACTGCGAAATTGGCAAGGTTTATCTTAATGCATCGTTATGGAACCATATACCATGGAGCTCTTGCAGGACACCCTCCACTATTTGAGACAATGCCAAGTAACAAGATAGGGTTTTTTTTCAATCATCATTAAGATTTGATTTCCACTTCTGCGGGACATTAAGTTGGAGTGCTTGGATCATTTTGTTATTATGCTCATCATACCTTCTTCTTGCGCTGAAGTGCTATACAATCTCAGTACTTTTTTCTAGGACGTAGACATAAGGAGTGAGGAAAAGGAGAACTGTGCAAACAGGGACAATGATGTGAGCGAATCCAATGTTGGATGTGAGTCATTCATGTTTCTATGCATTACTTCGTCATTTTTTATGCTAAAATATATGCTATATTATACATGCTGAAGGAAAGGAAGTTGAGGTGCACAGTGGGCTTGGTGTGTTTTTAATGCAAAGCTGAACCGTCCAGTGTGTACGTCTCCTTTATTTAGAAAAAAAGTGGCAATCGTGCAGCTCGTACGCGTCGTTTCCATGTGCTCCCACATTATTGGCTTCGTTCTTACCTGCTAATGCAACTAAAGAGCTCGTTCTTTACTCCGATATCTAGTTACAATGGCCTGTTGAATGGTCCGCTGAAACTGGATCGCATATGGTCGAATTGGCAGCACGATGGTCACTTTTGTCTGAAGAGAGGGTAGATATGGTCACTACTCTCTGAAGGGAGGGTAGATAATGTGGCGTTTTGTTTTCTTTTTTGTGAACTAATGAACTCTTTGTGTCCTCTTCTGAAGTTTGCAAAAACGAAAACTTCTTGGTACTTTCATGCATAGTTAAAGGGAGAGGTATCGTCAGGTTTCAGCTATAACGTCATCTTCATCCTCCGCTGCACCAAGCGCTTCAGAAGAAAGCAGTATAGAATCTGTGAATTCAAACGAAATTCTGCACAAGGTGAAGTTGGTTATTTCTCTTGTTCCAATTCGAACGGATTTCATCTACAATTGAGCTTATCGTTTTATGTTGTTTTGACCATTTATCCGTTCTTAATTTTTCTTGCGTTCTAGGACTTGCTTCGCGCTATAGGGCTATCATCTGGCCAGATTGATCGTGAGTTTTAACTTCAGAGTTGCTAGTCATGTTGACATTTTTATCTGGTTTAGGTCTTTATGCCGCACCTGTGTGGGCTCCAATGCCGAGAAAAAAGAGCGAAGAGGAGAAAGAAGAAGGTTCACTAGAAGGTAAGTACTGGTCATTTTAATTAACTGGTGTCTCCATTAATGAAATGAGCGTATGCACTTGGTGTTTCGGGGGCTTGCTCAGCGTCTACCTAGTCCCAGAGAATGTTAAAGACAGTGTATCACCTCGTTTTCGTATTGAACCTAGCGGTATATGTAAAATGCTTCAAAACAGTGCCCAGATCCGTTTTCGAACGTTTTCCGGAACTGGATTTGAAGCAGTTAGTCGAGCCGAGTGGACGCGTGAAGCCGTTGATCTTTCCGATCGGACACGTCGAGACGTGTTGACCAACGCCGCAGTCATGGCGGAGAGCCAACGCAGTCAAGGGCCGTTCCGCCCAGGTGGTCTGTGACCTGCACATTCGGACCTCCCGAAAACGAGGTTTTAGTGACTTTCATGCGTTTTGATGTCCATTATTGGAATCAGCGCGATGAGAAGGGCTAGAGTCTTTTTACTAGGGCGTAAAACTATGGATGCGCGTTTTCGCGCATCACAAAATTTGTTCTAAAAAACGTTAGCAGAACGCCCCAATCAAAATTGTACGTACAGTTACTCTCATCTACCCTTCCTCATCCTCGATGCAGGAAATGAGGTCTCCTTCTGAAAAAGTCACTGCGCTATGAGTCGAAAAGAGGCTTACCCGAACACCCACTTTTTTGGTTTTTCCTCGCCCTCGGATGGGTCAGGTTGTGACAATTTTCTGGTAATAGTTGTTCTGACAAGATGATGGGGAACTGGCTAAATTACGTGGCCCAGTTGTTGAAGACAGAGGTGTGCCGTAACGGTCTACATGGAACTTAGCCGCTCTTAT
>KN728361.1:5346-20994 GCA_000816745.1 Ancylostoma duodenale | reverse complement strand
TGTGCAAAAATACAAATAGAATAAAAAGTGTAATGGTATAGAACTAATCCGAAAAGAGCAAGTTATACTCCTGTTTCGTCAGAGAGTGTGCAAAAATACAAATAGAATAAAAAGTGTAGTAGTATAAAACTAATCCGAAAAGAGCAAGTTATACTCCTGTTTCGTCAGAGAGTGTGCAAAAATACATTATATTAAGCTTGCAGCTCTACACAAACACGCAAAATTGCCGGCACAGCCTTGTGTTGTAACGTGGCAAAATGACAAAGTGACGTATAACTGCGATTTTCATAGGTGCAATTCATGCTGGATGCATGTGTTGGTCTCGCGTCATACGCACGCATCTATTTGCAGAGGATTTGCACCGGTCAACGTGAGATGTAAACTATAAATGGATATATAAATAAATATACCGCGAGGGCGGGGACGCGTGCGACTCGCTTGCGTCTGAGCGGCGTTTGCGCTGCGATTGGGTCTGTTCTCGGAACCCGAAGAGCAAGTACATATGTCAGCCTACCTTCGCCTCAAAACAACTTGCAGACAACCTTCCAACTAGTATTACTTGTATTACTTTGACAAATAGTTGTCGGCAAGTTTGACGTCATCATCCAATCCAAAACAAGTTATCAGCAACATTTTCTTCTAACAACTCCTCATCAAGGAAGAGCGAAAACAAGTCGTTGATTAGCATCCCACAAGAACAACTTACCAGCAAGCTTTTGACTGCGGAGGTTGCCAGCAACTTTAACTAGCAAGTAGTTGTCCACAAGTTTGACGACATCATCATCCCATCCAACAATAAGGTTTCAGCAACATTTCCTTCCATCGGCAGTTGGCAACAAGAACGAGATTAAACAAATTGCGACAAGTTGTCCCACAACAACAACTTACTAGCAAGCTTCATTTTTGCAAAGTTTGCCAGCAAATTGTCGACAATCTTTCAGTTGGACATCAGTGTCGACAGGGAAGAGTCAAAGCAAGTTGCAGGCTAGTTTTCCCATTGAGGACACCAGGGCAGTGTCTATTGTGACACAATTGAGAAAAGAGTCTGCCATCAACTCGATGTCGACTGCAAGCTAAAGCAAGTGATTTGACAAGTTTTGCCAACCGAAAACTTGCCAGCAAGGAAGGGCAGAAGCAAATTGTCGACAAGTTTGTGCTCTGACAGGAGCTAAGAAAAAAGGCGAGAAAAAGTTGTCAACAACCCTAGACCTGATACCTTGCCAGCAAGAAAGTGTGAAAACAATTTGTCGGCACGATTCTACGGCCTACAACTTGTCGGCAAGAAAGGGTTAGGACAAGTTGTTGACTAGCTTTGGGGCGAGTAAGTTTCAGACGCGATCAGAAACTTGCTCGCGTGATGCTTGTCGGCAGGTTACTTTAAGGGTTCTGAATTCTTCATCACAAAGCCGCACGCGAGTCGAACGCACGCGTCGAGTACAACCCGTCGTAGAATAATGTACTGGTGAAAAAACGAAATTAGAAACTTCTGTAAGGTAGACCATGTTGCTGACGCAGCCGTTTTACTGGTCCTTTCCTAGCTGCATATTTTGGTTTTAATATGTTTTTGAGTAGGATAATCAAGCTCAGCTCTTTTTTGCACAACATCCCTTTCAAGATTAGGGTTATTTTTAATACTTGCTCATCACTTCTCCTACGACTTTTATAGATAAATAGATTCTACAGCCAACTTCGCATCAAAAATCTGAAGTGTTGGTAATTTTCTTTGTAAATTATGCAGTTTTTAATAGCTTCTGGAGTAAGGAGTGCTTGAGGAAATTGGTCCATTCCCAGTGCAACTCACGGCCTCATAATGCTGTTGATTTAGGTACTTTTGAGCTGTAACTAGTACCACGAAATCAACTAATTCCAATTTCCTTCGACAATTGGAGGAACAGTACTTAGTATATATAATCTCACTGCGAAGCTTGAACACGTTCTGTTCAGTACCAACGGTGCTGTGGGGACTGCTAGGTATTTTTTCAAGTGTAGTTTTTAAAACAAATGCTAACTGTTCTCTTATTTGAATGAAAATTGATAGAATTGATGGAAAAGTGAAGAAGTTTTTTAGTTTGATTTCCACTGCTTATTCTTAACTGCAAAGGAGTGGATGGTTACCCGACCAAATTCCAAGTCCCAGATAGAAACTCCCCTTTGCTTACCTTATCTTTTACGTAGTCCCGCTCCACTTGAGTTCACTTTCGCCCGAGGTCTGGTTGTGTCCCTAAACGACTCACCCTTCCCCCTATGCGTTCGGGCGAAACATCGAGGACCCTCGCATATTTTCCATTTATTCAATTATTCCATGATTTACCGGGCCCCGCAAATGCGCGTCGATTCCCGTGGACTTTCTTCCTATTCTTTCTGTTAGAACCATTTGTCTCCATTGATCATAGGATGGTGACATGAAGTCTTCCTGGGCCGGCCTGTCAAAGACGAGAGCCGAGGGCTGGACCCGAACTCGGGACCACCCCAGAGCGACTTGGTGCTCTGAAGCAGTGCCTTAGACCGCTTGGCCATCTCGCCCTATGTTGCAAACCAAACAGCTATTTCTGCAAAATGTTCCATGAGTTGATGACACCTATCCAATTTCTTGTTGTGAAGCTGCCTCAGAGAAAATTTCCTATGCAAGTCCAAGAACTACTCGCAGGCGTGTATGTTTTACATGCCGCGCGGGATGTGCCCATTTTTCTTCAAAATATAGACTTCCTCCCACCACTCGAAAATTCTTCTTGTTCAAGAGTTGGGTATTTAAAAGACTGCTGAGCTACTAATGAAATAAGAGGATTGCTGTCTATGTTGGTATATCATTGTATGTTGTACTTGATTATAGAATGTAACTTGTACTTGATGATACCACGTCTTTTTCTCACGTCTACCCTAAGTGGCTAATAAATTATTGTCATTAAAGATAAGGACCCTAATGTCTTCGTGAAGGCAGCGACAGCATCAGAAAAGATGCCGTGCTGAGGAAAAGCCGCAGCAGCAATACGATTTAGACAATGAAATATAGCGATTTAATAGTGACGTTTTGCTGCGGCATTCCAGTCATTTTCTCCGAAAAAGTGCAAGGATGCAGGTTGAATACAAAAAATATAATGAAAATGCGCCAGTTATAAGTTGAAAGGTTCTCATAGATCTCGCAAAAGTGCGACTATGTATTCTCAAGAAGTTCTGGATGAACACTGATGCAAATTTTCTGATGAATCAGTTGCTCCAGGAAGAGCATAGCGGGCCAAAAGTGCATGCGTACCCATGAATTGGCACTTCTTCCAATAGCTCCGCGTGTGTCTATGCAAACCTTATGCAAATCCTCTTTTGCAACCAAAATCCATAAAGTTTAAAGGAATGCCCTAAGCACCCTAGGACAAGAATAACCCTCTAATGTTTGCAGCGATATCTGCAGGCGTCACCACGGTGCTCACGAGGCAATGAGCTCTATATCTGGACACTCGTTAACAATTTAGGGTTGAGCAGTCACAAGCAGATTACCGTATTGCGTAGGTGAAAACATGCACTAGGAGATTTTGCAGCAAAAACAGATTAAGCCGTTTTTTGCCTAATCTCGGAAACATTCTGGGACCTACGTAGTCAATCTTGCCTATGTTACCTAAAAAAAGTCTCCTGGAGAATCCTTGAAAGGTCAATCTTTGATGTGGGAACCATTAAAAGTTTACCTATAAACCCTTACCGAGCGAATTAACCTTGTAGCTGGGCCACATCCCCTAATAATTACTGTAATAAATTGCATATTTTTCCCGTGGAAAGGCATTGATAACTTTGTTATATTGTCTTATTAGAAGACCTATTGGGGAGCACGTACATTCAAAATATGGGAATACTTATTATTTGAGCAGTAAAGATACTCGTGGAATTCCAATATCACTCAGGGGTTTGCTAGATAATATCTGGACCTGCCTAGACAGGGAAGTCTAGGGCCGCAGGCATAATTGAGATCACTTAGGGTTTATTTATTTGTTTATATCATATGGTTATACGATATCATATGGTTTCAATATGTCGCTGCATGCTTCTCTTCCATCTCCTTCGCTCGTTAACTGCGCTCGCATCTATGTTTCGCCAAGATACGATACAGAGGCATCTCTCCATCTCATTTTTGGTCGCCCACATGACCTTTTCCAGGTCCGAGGTCGCCATTCTGTAATTCTTCTTGTCCATCTTTCGTCTTCTGTGCGAGCTATTCTTATTGCCCATATCCATTTTCGTTTGATTGCTTTGCAATCCACATCCGCGAGTTTAGCCGTATTCTGTAGCCACGCATTGGTTCGGCGATGCGAAAATGTCACACCCAGCATCTTTCTCATCATTTTCCGTTGAGCTGTCCTTAACATTTCCACTTGTCTTTTCCTTGTTACCCAAATTTTGCAGCCATATAAGAGCGACGGTTCTATGCAGGATAGGTAGAGCTGCCTCTTAAACCTCATGGGAATTCATCGGTTGTGGAGTAGGAGCGGTATCGATTGAACGATTGAATCCTTCTGGTTATTTCTGCAGAAGGTCACCATCGAACGAAATCTTCTGTCCGAGGTATATGTAGATGGTGCAGTAAGAAACGATCGTTCCGTCTATGAGAATCGGGATGTGAACTGAATTAGACATGACTACGGATTTTGAAAAATTGATTTTCAGTCCGACAGCTTTGCTTTTTTCATTCATTGCGCTAAGCATGTTCAAGGCGTTTTGCATCGTGAGCGAAGAGCACATCATTGCCTGCATAGCGAAGATGGTTTAAATAGTATCCATTTATACTAATATGCTGTTGTCCCGAAGTCTCATTCGATATCGACTTTGTTTTCAGCACAGGTTGAGAACTTCGTCCAAGGTTTTATTGATGAGCTTTCGGCGCTTAGCGCCTTCTTCAGATCTTAAGAAAATCATACAATATATGCATTACAATACGGCAGTGGAGTGGCTATTTTTCACCCACCGAGCTCGCCAGCAAAGAGGGAGTAATGAATTACCACAGTGGGTATTTAAGGGTCGTGATACTGTAATAGGTCCTCCGTCGAATTATCACTGTTCCTCTTGCTTTCCTACAATCGATCAGGCTATAAGTCTTAAAGCCTCCACAAGCTCCTCCTTCTTGTTGATCTCCGGTTTCCACCGCCTTATTTCTTTCGCCTCTAAGATCTTCCTTTCCAGAGGTTCTTCGAGGTGGCGATGCAACACTTCAACCTCAAAATCTGGAGCAGACTGTCTCGCGTGCATCGCCGTGCGATGTTTCGAGAAACCATTACTCGGGTATGATTGTGGGTGCACGAATGCTCGTCGATGCCCATCTAATCTTTTCTTCAGTGGCCTCTCCGATTCTCCCACGTATCGCTGGCCACATCCAGTGCATGTGATGAGGTGAACGGTACCGCGTAAGTGGCAGATTTTTTGATTACGGCAGTACCGACACGATCGCTGGTCACATTCCGTTTGTTTCGTAAAGGCGCGAGGATGTTATCATCTGTTTGAGTGTTGGCGGTGGTCGAAGCACAAGGCGCACTGGTAGGCCACATTTCCGAACCAAGACATTGATTTGTTTGGAGAATTTATCGTTCACGTACGGCAGAACCAATGCAATGCCGTCGGGGGTCGAGTACGGTCTCCATGAACTCGCATTCCCTGTGGTGTAGCCGTTCTCAAATAGGATGCTTTGTATTTGTTCATCACTTTCTGAGTCCTTTGCGTAAATTCGTTTGCTGGTCATCTTCAAGTTCCGCAGTACATTCACTTTCATGTGAAGTGGGTGAGCACTCCGGGAATGTAAAATTATGTTCTTAGATGAACTCTTCTTGTACCAGCGTACTTCTTTCTTTCCCTCATGAATCCGAACTCTAGTGTTCAGAAATGGTAAGAAGCCATTTCTGTCGGGTTCTTCGATGGTAAACTTAATGTGAATGTTAATTCCTTCATTACTCCATTCCACACCGCGAAAGATGGTTTCGAGAACAGGAGCAAAGAGAGCGGGAGATATAGGGTCTCCTTTTCTAACGCCTCTCCAAACTTGGATAGGCGCAGGTTTACCACATGTGTTCATTGCTACTTCAGCTTTAGTGTAAACGTTCAGAAGACGGATCATTTTTGGATGAATTCCTTGACACAGTAGTGAATTCCAAATTACATCCTGTTCCACAGGATCAAACGCTTTGGAATAGTCCACGAAAGCTATATATAGTGAGAACTTGTATTCACGGCTCTTCTCCTAATTGGATAACGACATGGATTTGGTCAAATATAGAGGATTTTCGTGGGAACCCTGCTTGCTCTACCGGCTGATTTGGTTGACATCATTCTCTCAGACTCATCTGGTACCAGATTCAAGTTTTCAAACTGTTTACTTTATTGTACCTCATTTCATCCACACCATGGGTTGCAAAACTTTTGCTTCACCACAACCAGCAAAGTCTTCGTAGTGATCTCGTGAACGTTCGCAGGAACACCAGTCGTAGCAGCCAGAGTTTTTTATTTGTGTGTGTTTTGCACAGAGCAGGTTCAATGTTAGAGATTTATTACGGAAAATTTCTCTGAGAAAGAGATTGAGACACAAACGCCATCAGTAAAGCATCAAATTGTCAGTGGTACTCGTCGTCAATGAGATCACAGAAAAGGCGATGATGATAATAAAAGAGAAGAAAAAGGAAGAATAGAGAAACATTCAATGGAGTGTACAAATATGTTAAATATGTTTACAACAACGAGTCTCCCTTAATGAACCTGGCCAGAGGTCGTTAAGGTTGTCAGCGTAAGTGCTTCGTCTACTAAAGATCCTTAGAAGAACACTACTACTCACAAAACTACTGTACTAACTAACTAATTAATGTAGTTAGGAGAGATGCGGCATTGAAATGGCCGCCGATAGTAACCGAAATGGAAATTTCATCAGTTGAGGCGTTTGGAATGATCTGGAGCGTTGACGCTGCTGCTGCGGTTGAAGCGCAAGCCTCAAGGAGGTCTTCCTCTCGACGGGAATAGCAGCGATGACCTTTCGACTGGAGTCGGACGAGGTGGCGACGGGCGCCTTGGGGAACATGAACTGCGAACGGCGGACTGGAAAGGTGAGAATCAGTTCAGTGTAACGCAAACACGAGAAAAAAGTGTAAAGAGGAAAGAAATGAGCGGAAAAAGGAAATGTAGTGTAATACCAACCTGAAGGACTAAGCGGTCCAACCGCAGCTGTCACCTCCTGCTGTTGAATGATGGAAATTTGCGGAATACGGAGTAAAACCGGCCGCTGCGGCCGTTCCGGAGCAACACGCTGGACCGGAAAGTGATCGACGGGAACTTCGAATAGCATGTTTGCTGTTAGCTGTGTGATCAGTTGCGAGATGTGAGCGCAGACGACTTCTGACTGTTCGTCCACACACACAGGGTGGGGCAGTCGGGTTCGACCGCCTTATATAGGCCCCGAGACCACACCCCTCTCCGGAGCAGCGCCCGCCGCTGCCCCGCCCATTTCCTACAAGCCGCGATTATGAGCAGGGTTTGTGTACGCGTGCGATGACTCACGCGGGTCAGCCCCTTTCGAGATGACCCGCCCCTGGATCGGAATTCGTTGAATCCTCGATGCATCATCCTGCCAAAGGCCATTTTTAGAACTGGGGAAGTGCCAACACGGCTATTTGGGGAAAGCGCGCTCCAAGGTCAACTGTAACGAGAGTGCAAAAAATTGCAACGCAAAAAAAAAAGAATGAAATGTAGAAAATATGCTTTCTTAAACAGCACAATATATAGAAATTTTCAGAGAAAAATAGGTTTTACTTACAGCAGCTGAACTAAGTAGTTACATTCTCGTTACCTTGTTCAACTGTTTGTTAGTGTTGCTTTTGTGCAGTTTTTGTGGTGTCCGAATAAGCAAAAGAGTAAGTACTTAATAGGCAAATAAGTAAATAAATAAGTAGTAGATGGTAAGGAAGAAAAATTCATTCATTATGTGGCCTGATTTTCCTTGATGCTGGTTTTTAGTGCATCTTTCCATCTTGAAACCTTGCCAATTTCCATGGAGCGTTATTTAAAATCAATGCGTACAGCATTTACATATTTATTTGTCTTCTTATTCGGTTAACCTAATTTGTTTAACCACTCAGGGATGCATTATGAGCCAGAGAAACAAAAAATGCTGTAATTTACTGTATTTTCTCAAGTCGTGGTCTAGCCTATAACAGTAAACGGTTCTTTCTCCCACTGAAGACGGTGAAATAACAATCCAGCTTCAGGAAACCGTGTTATTTGTCCTTGCGGCAGATCTCGGGATTGTGCAAGATGGGAGTCATCTGCGAAATTGAATGCTTGACTTGCCATGCGAAGTATATGTACTGAAGAGACTGGTCGACCGCTATGTGTGTGTAAACGAACATCTTGCTAGTAGAAAACGGGAGAGAATGACAACACCTTTGGGAAAACATAGGAAGGAAGATCACGGTGGAGAAGATTCTAACATAAGGTGTACTATTCTGGCAAACGAACCATAAACGTCCGCTATGAAAGCCCTCGAGACGTTCTGGATGTGTCTTCTGTGCACGGACCGCTGAAAGGAATAGCAGGAATGAGCACTTGGCAATTATTAGTGACCTTATGCCTTTCCTATCATTATGGGAGCTATAAGATTCTGTAAATCACTCATGGCTGAACAGTACGGCCCAGTGACCCGCATTAGCTCACCAACAGTTGTCTGTCGTCAGTAGCACTATAATCTTGGCGGAATACCATCTCCACAAGATTCGTGGAGCACCTGGTAAGTGTCATCTTGTACTGAGGATCTCACAGTAATCTCCATGACACGAGTTGAAAGCAAAGAGAGGAAGTGTGTGACCAGAAAGCTGCAATTTAGCTTAAACTTGGACCACTTCCAGGCCTCTGAAGACGACGTATTGTAGAAACGTAAGGCCAATAAAGGTGCTCATATAACAACCTGTGTGGCGTAGCAGTTGAGAATCATTATGAAACCAAAGCATGCCCAGGTTTCAAGACGAGAGAACACGGAACCTAACAATTCAGTGATTTAAATAGTGACATGATATATCTTGATTCAGTTATTTCAAACAATATTTCACACATCACAGAACCCTGCCGCACTACAACCCATCTGTTACCTCCGTAAATAGGCATCACTTCCGCAAAATAGCCTTAGCGTACGTGATACTCACTGAGGCTTAGCCGTTGAGCTGCGCAGTCAGCTGGCAAAGCGGGTCACCGGCAGCTCAAAAACTGCTCAGATCTCTGGCCAACGACGCCAAAGGGCACCTCGATGCGTGCGTGCGTTCGCTGGATGCTCGTTCGAGCGTGTCTGCAGCGAGTGTGGGCGTTTGGGAGACGTAAGAACTACTAACGTTACTGGGCGAACTGGTGTGATGTGTTGTGTCACGACTTGCTGATTTTGGTCCACAGGTCGTGCTGTGTGCTGACTAGGTCATTCGCCGAATTCCATAACAGCTGCCAATGTGTGACCTAAATATAATGGCGAAAGAAGCATAGAGCGTAGATGTCATCGTCATCTGCGGCGAGGTCTTTGTCTAACCAGAGTTCTGTGATGTTCTAGGAATAGGAATCCTGCCAATATTTCAATTTTGCAGGACTTTTTTGGGCCTGGAAACTGTTATGACGTTTTTTCGACATTTTTTTAAAAATATCAATTATTAGTTTAGGTGAAATATGTGCAGGTAGTTTCCACTTGAACAATGGGTAACTTCCACATATTTTCCCGTTGTACTGTTGCCAATTCCTCTCGGATCTCAGGCGAAAAATCAGCGCTGTAGAATCAATGGAGCATTTCCAGCCGTTGCTGACTGATCGAGCCGATTTAAAAAAATAAGGAAAAGAAGGAAATAAAAATATGCAGCGGCAAGCAAAAATAACGGGGAATTTTCGGAGGCCCAAAGTTGAAACGGGAAGTTTCTCACAAACGTGAGCAAAAAAAGAGCCACATCTTCGCGGGTGTCACCGAAACAAACAGTAATAGATTAGCAAATGGTAAAATTCGAAGGAATTTTGGAATTCAAAAGATCTACTATAATAAGTCGCAGATTTTAAAGATAAGTATAAACACAGCCGGGACAACAGAGTTGCCATTCCATATTCATAAAATTCTAGACAGGCTAGGAATATTTCTGTCCATCAGAGGAATTTCCGTTTTCCATTAACAGCAGAGTAATTGGTCTCTGACTGTGGAAACTTCTTTAATGGTTTACCTTTGAAATTTAATATGTTCTAAACATTGAAGAGAGGATTCCAGAATAATGTTCACACTATTTGAACTTCAGTAACTCCAACAAACTTAACAATGAGCAACAAACTTAACAATGAGCACCGAGACTACACAGGTAATTGGTCGTAAAGTACTGCTTGCATTATTAAACTTTTTGGGATCCCAGCATTCAGCCTGTAGTAACTATTGTGGAAGCCATGCACGTGTTCTACCACCTGCAAGAGATCTGTGGTTTTGGTTTTGAGGCAAGGCTTGCAGCTTATAGGATAAGCTGGTACAGGTGGGAGCTTGATCCTGTTAGGAGATTGTGACTGATTGTATTTCCCACCACTGAGTGGTTCCACTTCTGAAAATTGAAATTTCTGTTGTGAGATTAGATTGGCAGATGAGGAAGCCTGCAACATTCACCCACATCTTAATTTTACACCTACGGATATTACTTTTGCTAGAGAATTTGAAAAAAAAATCGTGTAGATTACCTAATCCATAAACATTTTATGCCATGAGGCGTGATTTGAACTGCATGTACTCCCTTTCCACAGAAATCATTGCTGGATTTTGTTGATCAGTCCTCTATAGGCGTTGTAGACGATGTGTTCATGCAAACACCGGTCACCTTGGATACCCCTAACTAACCTACACGATGTCAAAAAAGTTCATGCTTGCAATTATTTGTGGAAAGGTCATTAAGGTTCAAAGATGGTAAAAATTGCCTTGGCCACATTGTCTACAAAATCAAGAGTACGTAAGGGTACGTATGTTATACTACGTACTGAAAAGGTCATGACTATGCAAGAGACCATGACTTGAGTGATGAACGTGCCAACACGTTCATCACTTTGAAATTACTCAGAGTGAACGTGTGAACCATAAGCCGTTAAGTGTGTAAACATTGTTTGGTATTTACGAAGCTTTGAGGTTAGGGCCTCGCTCCTCATAACGTTCCCTCACTTTTGGACGCCGGCGCACCCTTATGACATCGTTGGATCCGTCTCCAAATGTTTCCACACTCATGGCCGCAGGCGCATCACTCTCACAGCCATGGATCCGTCCAGTGGCAACTCTGCCGGGCGCCAGCGTGCCTGTAACATAGCTATGGCTCTGTTTCTTATTATCTACTCCTGTCGCGCCTGCCCCAGGCGTCGGTGGTAGCACCCGAACCAGACACGACAAAAGAGGGTTTGACCTGCAGCCCACAAGGAGCAGCGGGTAGTACCGTACACCTAAGATCAGTGGAATTCAAGTCGACTGCCAGAGGGCTAAGTGTGAGAGGCGTACTACCCGAACGTTGGGAGCGAGCAGTAACATACCAGTTTTCAACTTGCTGAACTCGGCGGTTTCAGCAAGTCCTACCAACCTGCCCAGTTCGGGCAGCAAGCGGCCCTAGTCTCAGAGAGGCTGCCGACAAAATCTCTTACTAGTTATCTAAGATGCGGCTCAAGCGGATAGTGCAACTCTTTCAACTTCTTTCCAACCTTCAAATCTTCTATCAGATCTTTCCAATTTCTATCTATCCAAGTTCCTTCTGCTATCAAACACTCTAGTACTAGGCCACTTCATATTTCCCCATGCGAATAAGACATCAATACAGTATATTACTAAAATATGAGAAAGAGCGGATCAAGTCAAAATCGGCCTGGACGCGCGCGGCGCTCCTCCATCGTCGTCAGCGGATGGCGGATGGAACGTGCAAACGTCTCCGGCGGATATTGGACATCTAGGGCGACGGCACCTCGAACCGTGGGCTAGCGGTGCGGAACCATCATCGGACGTCGTAGCGGAGCGAGTGATGATGGCCAAGCGAGCGACTAGTAGGAGCCCATTTGAACGAGGGCGCGGTATTTATACCGGCGCGGCGTGGGAAAGTGGGCATGTGGCATATTGCTGCAAGCGAACGGTACCAGGGGAGATGCGGCGGCATGTGAAAGTACTGTATGCCACGGGACCAAGCCCAAAGTACAGCTGGCGTTGTCGAAGGCGTAGGGAGGAAAAGGAAGCCGTGACGGTGAGTCACGACAGCTCCTACATCGGTGTTGTCGCAATCCTCATTCATGTCATCCTTCGTCCGCCTGGCCCCCTCCTCTTCGTTACAAAAACATCCTACCCATCTCCTTTCCTTCATACGGTCTTGCAATCATAGGCCTATCTCAGTCATTCCAATTGTGGTGAAGACAACAGCGGGTCATTAAAAGAGCTTTACAGAGTTGAACAAGACAGAAAGTGTATAGAAACATTGTAGATCGAGGCAAAAATCCAAATTCGCCACCCTTTTGTACATATTTTGACGCGCTGAACATGATGAACTAGCTAGTTTTTGACAACAGTGGCTGGACTACAGTGTGTGTACTCGCGAACGCAGCAGCAGCACAAAAGATGCAGTCTTGCGGAAGAACCGCATTGCAATACGATCTAGGCAGTGAAATATATCGATGTACCGCGGCACTTCTTCCATTTCCTCCAAGACCCTGCTGGGATGCAGTTTGAATACAAGAAGTGCAATGAAAAAAATGTGCTAATTATAAGTTGAGTTGCGCTCATGAATCACACAAAAGTGCGAATATGTATTTTTATGGAGTTCTGGAGAACTCTGATGCAGAACCCTGATGCAAATTTTTGGATGATTCAGTTCTTCCAGGAAGTACATAGCGCGCCAAACGTGCATGCGTACCCATGAATTGGTACTTATTCCGGTAGCTTCGCGTGTATCTATGCAAACGTTATGCAAATTCTCTTTCGCAATCAAAATTCATAGACCTTTAACGGAATGCCCTCAAGCACCCTAGGGCAAAAATAACTACGTAGTGTTTATAGCGACGTCTACAAGCGTCACCAGAGGTGCTCACGAAGCAGCGTGCATACATACATGGACAATCGTTTGCAGTTTAGGGTTGCGTAGTCACGAGTAGATTATTCCATCGCGTAGGTGAAAACATGCACTAGGAGATTTTGCAGCAAAAACAGATTAAAGGCAGTGTGTCACCTCGTTTTCGTGTCTGAGCTTTTAGCAGATTCTGAATCTCCTCGACGCGCTGAATTCAGCGGTGTACATAAAATGTTACAAAACGGTCCTTGGATCCCTTTTCTGAGCGTTTTCTGGGACGGGGTCTGTAACAGTTTGCTAACTCGAGTTGACTTGTGAAGCCGTTGATCTGATCGATCAAACACGTCTAGATGTGTTGGTCGATGCTGCAGACGTGGCTGGCAGCCAGCACAGTCACGGACCGCTCCGCCCAAGTGGTCCGTGAACTGCACTTTCGGACCCTCCGAAAACGGGGTTTTCGTCACTTTTATGCGTCTAGACGTACATCACTGGAATCACCGTGACGAGGAGGTCTACAATCTGTTGATTTCTTCAGCCCACGAAACGAGGTGAAACACTGCCTTTGAGCGGTTTCTTGCGTAATCTTGGGAAGACTGTGGAACCTCTTCAGGCCTGAGAAAGTCCCTGGGAAATTTCTCGAAACGTCAGTCTTTGCCGTGGGATAGAGATTGACTTTTCTAGAAATTTTCCAGAAACTGTAGATCACTAATTTTTCCTCGGAATAAGGATTTTAATGTTAGCTTTGCTATGTTGGATTGTTAGCAGACTGAGCAGATATTCAGAATATTTATATATTGTATATTATACATATATAAATATGTAAGACCACTGAAAAAGAAGAAGACAAAGAAGAACTCCAAAAGGCAATTGATTTTGTTGTGGAATGGGCAAATCTTTGGGAATTACCTCTTGCAACTGATAAGAAGTGGTCCTTCAAATAAGTAATGAAGTAGGAAAACACCTAACAATAAGTCCATTAAATCCATGTTATAGTATCAATGGGATGGCACTAGAGAGTGTTAGAAAAATGATGACCTAGGCATACTGATAAATGATAAAATACAGTGCATTTCATAATGTCATTATTATAAGACACCCTTCAGCTTTCCCTACCTCGTCTTTTCCGGAGAGCGTGGAATTTTCTCTCTAGTACCATTGTGATCAGCACCTAAAATAGCCCTAGTACGCTATTTTTGGGCTCATGACATGAACCCTAGATTTTTAGAAATTTATTCTTTGCTTCTACTTAACTAGCAATCATGACACACCTTCGGGTTCTAACAGGTTTATTAGCTGCTGAACCGAAACCAAAGAACTTAAATATTTCTATGAGCTTGGCCATATTGATTTCACACAGCCCGCTAATGCCGTTCCTTATGAGGACATCCGCACCGATAGAGCGTAGCGCGTCCAAGATTGCCTATCTCAATCTTTCAGCCATTAACTGCTGATGTCCGCACGCTCCAAATTGGCTGAAAAGAATGCCCAGTGGTTCTGCTTCAGAAATGCAATTGGATCTGGGCACAGGCTGTTCCGTTGGCTTCGGTAGGTGGCGATCCAAGGAGGCAGGCAACACCCGCCCGACATCGGGGTATTCCCGCATTTTCTCGTTAAAACCTGTGAACCAGTTGCTCAAATTAGTGATTCTAGGACTCTGCAGTAAGCGAAACGCTCCGATATATGAACGCTTATCCATAGGTCAGAATATTTGCAGTGGAGCGTGCCTAGCTAATTAATGGCCCAAAGTTCATGTGCATACCAAATTGCATCCATAGAGTGTTAGTACCATAGACAGTGGTAATAATACAGTATTCTTCAATTTTCAACTGCCCAAAACTTAAATTTAGGAACAACATGCACCCTAGCAGAACTAGAACCTCCTAATCCTAGCGAACATAATGTTCGCATTGTCGAGTGTGAAAATCCTGTAGGTGAGCCACTTTGAAGGCTTACGATAGTATCCTTAGGACCGAATAAAATCGCCCAAAAAATGACCAACTTAAGCATAAATTTAGATCCCGATTAAGGAAAATTAGAGCATCAAACGAAGAGAAAGCAACAAATCCTTTGTGGTCATTCCCCAAGTGCAGCACTTCACCCTTCCTTTTGAAGGTCCGAAATTCAGCTGTTTCGAAATCGAGTTTTGGAATTCGAGTATATCTAATACATTGTTCGGTCATAAGCATAGGCGAAACCTTAAGAGTAGGTTGCCAAGCACGGCAATTGCTGTAAAATGATTGAATTTCATGACTTTATTCGGACAAATGTGATTTCTCAAGGCATCCGCGCTCAAGGGCAAAATGGTCCGGTTAGTCATCCATCTCTCTTTTTTTGGGATGCAACATACATGCATTCACTTCATCTCGAAAACTTAGGGGAAGTGGATTCCTCTGTAGCATATCCAGTGACTCATCGTCCTACCAGACACCTTTGGCACCAAGTTACCCGCCTCGCAGGAATGGATGGGTTGGTTAGCCCTGGGTGGGGTCAAACCACCAAGCGTCAGAGCGACAGCGCACCATTTGGTACTATGTTACATGCGCTTTTTGAATTCATTGCCTGGACACATCATTTTAATTACCTAGGGAAAATTGTTGACGCCCGTGTTAACGATGGATGA
>KN728360.1:0-20548 GCA_000816745.1 Ancylostoma duodenale | reverse complement strand
GCGACGCGGCTCGGACGACGACTGAGGAGTGACAGAATCGCCGGCACAAAACACATCGCATTCGTGAGTTGGGTTGCTGAACATGCTCATTTTGGGATAACTGGAAGCCCAGAGATTGGTCAAATACCTGTCACGGCATCCAAGTCGGGGAAAATCCGAAACACGAGGATTCCTACCCCAATCGCGTGCAACGTCTCGATGATCAGAACCTGTTAACCAAATTGGAGCAAATGGAAAATGCAGGAGGGTCGATTTTAAGAGATCGTACCACAACAAACTGCAGGAGAGTCGGTCGCTTCACGTTTTTGAAGAGCGTCCTGTGCAGTGAACGGACGAAACAGAAGGCTTCCGGAGCGGACAGCGCCAGAAACGTCGCCCATACCCATTTGACAACCAGCCGATTTGTAATGTATACAGTATTCAGTTGAGATTCTGAACATTTTCTCTATATTCCTGGCAGCTTCTCATACGAAGCGCTTTGCTAAAGACGTACCGGGGATTTTATCCCTACAAATAGTCATATTTTGCCCACCCCATCCGATTGCTGACGTCATCAGAAGGAATGAGCTCTGCAAAAGAGGTATTTCCATATGGTTGAGAAATTCTTCTTCGTTGCCCTTTACACTCACCTTGGCAACAACGGCCGAACCGAGGGTGAGTAGAAATAATACAACAAACGTGCACAGTTTGAGCACCTGCAAGGAGGCATCGTGCCAGAATCCTGCAAACAGACGCACTTACATTGAATCGGAATGCGATTAGAAAAACCCTATATTCACTGATGTGCTCGAATAAAACATTAGGCAAATTATTGATAGAATGAAGCTAGTAGTGCTAGATGTTGTGGGCCAACATACATAGCTGTACAGGGATTCACATACAAGAAAAGATGTTTTATAAAATCAATCGATCTCAGGAATTCAAACTTTATTTATGCAAGTAACATGGCTCCACTTAAGAAAGTACATGCAAGATGCAGTTAGAAAATATTTGTAGATCAAAAGCTGAGCGTGAAGAGAGTTTTTTTTTTCGCGGTGGAGTTTTTCGTTCCCGGACACATTCAGGAAACATTCGGAAGAATCTAGTAATTCCAACAGCGTCAACCAACACTTATACTTAGTTGCCCACAAGGCCCTTATTGTCTTATTGGTTTTTTGATCCTTCTAATCTCCTCAGATTTGTTAAACCTCCACAGATATGGGTCTGGAGTGACACGACGCGTGAATGTAACACGAGGTTGGTCATCTGTTTGGGCACAGGTAGACAAGGCCAATTTCTAATCTTAGAGCCACTTTAGGTGAACACTTTCAGCGGCCTTGTACTATGATCTTGCAACACGCTATTCAGACCTTTGCTATTTCATTTTCTTTTAAATCGCCACCTGCCAACCCAATCCTACAGGTGAGCAAGGAAAAGAACGGTCACAAGAAAAAGCGACACAGGAAGAACTTCGATGTATTTTAGAATTGTTTAGTATAATTTGTGTTTAGTGCCTCTCAATAAACAAAAAAAAAACAAGAGAACATCTAGAAATATCCTTCATGTGCTATGAACAGGCTTTAGCAAGCACTGAGTCAATGGGACTCCGTACAAGATGAGGTGAGCCCGAAGAACTTCATTGCTGGAACCCAGATTTTAATTGAGGGACAAGATAGAACTAAATGAGACTTGTTCTTGTCAATGTTACCTAGCTATGTCCACAGAACACTTGATACTGAACGGATGTCACTCAAATTTTGCAGCTACAATCAAAAAACAATTTGCTTGGCAAACTGTAAAGGAAAATAAAATCGTTTGATTTTGACAAGGGTTATTGAAGATACCATGCAAAACCCTGTCAACAACAGTGCCTCCGGTGTCTCTAAAGGAAGTGATTCTTCATGGATTTGACCGAAAAAGTTCACATACTACATAGTTGCAAATGGTAATTTTTCGTCTGAAAAAATTTACTGCAGTTGGGTTTGAGGCGAACTTTGGCTATGAAGACGTGAGACGCCAAGAGAAGACCCAGGCCTTACAGTGTAGGTGGTTTGAGTGAAAAAATCCTTCATTTTTTGCTGCGCTTCTTTGTATTTAATTCCAAATCCTCATATGTACTGTATGAGAAAGCCTGTCACTCAGATGCTGCGGAAACCGACCAATCCACTTGACTGAGTTCTTGGAAGTTGACTATGCACTCGATATTTTAGTAGGTCCCAAAATTTATTGTTCCTAATCCAGACGTAAAGTGTGCGCTGGCGCACTGTCTTGGTAAAACGTCCAAAATATGCCCCGTGGAAGCGGTAGACGTATTATTACCATAATCTTGGTCCATTGCACACTGTAATCATCTATATCAAAATTCGGCTACACCGAGCGATTCATCTGCAGATTATTAAACCGATTTAATCAACGAGTCGCGTCGAAAGCAGGTGTGATATCCCAAGTAAGAGAAAACCATATGAACTGTTTCAAAATGATTTTTAAGGGGTTAGAAAAATGAGAAAAGCCATGTTGATTTTTTTGTGAGTAAAAATAGCCATTGGATAGCTGAAATTCGAGAACTAATGAATAATGTGGACTAAGAGCTTCGAAATATGTTTTATGCTGACTGTGAATGGCTCCAACTTCTCCAGTGGTTCTCAGGAAAAGGAAAGAATGCGTATTGCAAATCGTGCTAAGGCAAAATTGAATTGTTATATGTAGTTCTTGCCTGCCTCTTCACGGTTCCCAGTGGGCTCAAAAGAGACATGGTAGTCACTTGTAGTAGCTCAAGTGACTAAATAACAAAAGGATAAGAAATTCTTTCATAAACTGCCGGGAAGATTTGTGAGTCCCTTGGTTTTTGTGTGGGAGTTCCACATTCCGGAACTCAAACAGAGCGAATCCGTTTCCACCAGGACCAGAAACAACAACGTGCCCGTCTACTCAAAGAGAATGTCTTTTTCGAGTGGCTCAATCGATCGTCAAATGTCAATAGTCGCAACTGACCGCTTCTGCGATCGATGCTGGCCACCAGCTCAGCTAAGCCCCAAGAACTGGGACCCTAGTGACTCAGCTGTGACTCAAACTTCGGGAACCAGTAGCCAGAAAGTCCTTACCGTGGCCGATCTTGTCCGGCTTCGGCGGCAGCAGCCTGAAGATGTCCCATGCTTTGTGGTCGGCCAGAGTCCTGAAAGAGTTCAATAAGTCGTTGCCATTCACAATAGGAGCTTCAGGCTGGATTTGAGCAGTATGCATTGTAGGGAGGCTCAAATCGCTATTCAGTGAACCATCGAGCTCCTGGTCGGAGGACGGTAATCCCTAGAGACAACATTGGTTCGCTTGGACGAAACAAGAGGCGCGAAGTGTGACTATTCACTTGACCATGCTGTGCAGGAAGGTAAGGGAAGGAAAATTGTGACAGGTCATGGAATAAGAACATCTAATTGAGAAAAGGTTAAGGTGACCCGAGAAACTCCACTCAGCACAGAACAAGCACAAAACAAGCACACAACACAAGCACAAACGTACGAAGTGTAGAATTCTGCCTGTTTCTGCTGCTTCTGACCCGCGTCCTGCGCCGAAGAGCGGTCCGCCCTGAATTTCGCGTCGTCCGCTTCAGGTGGTCTCGTCCTTGAGCCGTCAGTGGTGGTAAAATAGTAGCAGCCCCCTTTAGAAGCAAGGTCCTTGTCGATTGTCTCCATACGTCGCTAGAGAACGGTCATTCTAGAGCCAAAGCTCCCAGGAGTGGCCAAAAAGCCCACACAGACAGACGATGGCGAAACTGCTAAGGCGGAATAGGTAGCAGTCAGGAGAAAGCAGATCGTTTTCGTCGAAAGAGTGAAGCAGAACGTTGGATTATCAGCCGAACGGGAGGAGCGGTTCAAGTGTCCGAAAGGGGGCGGGCCCCCGGCTGTGACCACTGCAACAGCAGCTTACGGGGTTCTCCCCACGAGAGCTGTACCGAGAATAGCGTCATCTCGCTTAATTCGTAGGAAAACAGTAGATTAGACGAGAAACTCAGGAATCCTCAGCTTGGATGGGGAGAGAACTGGTTCGTTGTGTTTCTTCTCGGACACCTAGTCCTTCTGGAAATGAAACCTTCGAGACGATGCTCCTACTTCCCGACATTGGGGTAGAAATCGGTTCCGGAAGAAATACGGTAAGAAAAAGAGCTTGTCTTCTATCTAGGCCTAGAACTCTCGCAGGACCTCTAATGAGACCATTAACCCAGCACTGTGCGTAACAAAACAACTGATTTTTTTGTGAATCGTAAACAGTAAATTTCTTCAAGTTGTCGTAAATCGCAAAAATCAAGGTCCAAGACTATATTGCGAAATAATCTAGTTCCTAGGTAAATGTGATGAAATTCCTATTATTCACTGTTTGCGACTTGTTACTAAAACATGGAAAATTTACATAAATGGTAAAAAAACGACCGTAATTCGTAAATACGACCTCAAGCGAGAAAACCCGAGAAACACGTCCTGTCGCAGCTTACCAGCCCCACCCTCTATTGCTTTTTTGAGTAACAAATATCCCAAAATTGTTTCTCTGGTGAAGTTTTCCTTTCTCGGAATTCATTGAAGGTCATATCATAGAGTGAAATTAACTCAAAAAACCTCGTGTTGCGACGTAAAGAAGCACGTTTGTGGGGAAATTTGTAAGCATTCCGTAGCACCCACAGTTCCATTCTATATTACCTTACTTTTTACTTTTTTTTACTTTTTCTGTTTGCTCCAATTTGTGCCTCTTTGTCTTCCTCGCTTGTCTCTTCGTATACTACCCACTTGTGTCTCACTCCTTTCCTCCAGCATCTCCAATCATCGTTCCTGTCGAAACGGACCGTACCAGGATCCATTAGCTTTCGAATATCTACTGAACAGGGGTACTACAGCAACTCTATCCGCTCGTTCCTTTCAACCGGTTGCTCTCCTCAGGACGAGCGTTGTTTGTCTTCGACTAAATGCTTTTGTACCGAAGGTTTTGTTCCACGTTGACCACGCTAAAAGGGTAAACAGAAGCAGCATACGACGATGAGCAGCTCGCACGTCGCGAGACAGGCGGCTGCATGATTCTGAGTAGCCAGTTCACCCGCCGACAGTTTCCCTATTTGTGCTCATAAAGGCTAGTAAGGGTTTAAAGAACTCATTTTGTAGCAGATTCTGTGGGGAAACGAGAGGAGATCCTTCAAGAGAACGTAGAAACCCATTTAGAATTCAGGCTCTCCCACAGCATCGCTGGCCAAAGTTAGTGACATTGGTGGATTAAGGAAAGTACAAACTATTGGAAGAACTCAAAGAGTACCTATTAACAATAATGTTTACTAAGGACTTCCGCAAAGGTTTGCATTTCACTGCTAGCTCTGAAGAATTTTCAAGACATTACATGCCGTCGATAGTATAAATTCTGTCATTCGACGCATAGTTCTTTCCAACTAGTTCAATTTTGATACGCGTGCGCGTAATTCTTCTTGGGTAAGTTTCTCGACAATTTCCGAAAGCGGGGGGGGGGGGGTAGTGTAGGTAGGGGAAGAGGAAGAGGTGGGAACCTATGAAATCCACCGTCAACTAAAATAGTCGAAATTGATGTTGAAAGTGGTGGTTTTACCAGACAGATTATTTATTTACTGGGAACAGCACAGCCATTCATTCAATCATTGCGTTGAAGAATCCACAATACAGGATCAGAAATGTGGAATAAAAAAGAAAATTGAATGGTCCTTTGGTACTGCAAAGAAAAGGAAGAAGATCATGGAAGGGTGTGCAGTAGTGTGCTGGTACTGACTGGCAGCTCTGTGATAGGCTAAAGAGAGTAATGTGTAGAGCATTTCTACTACAGCATACATCAACCGCGCTTGATTTCGAGTTGCTAACTTTAAACAACCTTAGGCACATTTCTCCATTCCGGTACCTGCTGTAACAGATGTTCTTCATCTTCACCAGAGCCTGGCGCAGCTTCCATTCCGAACTCGATTCAAAGTTTTTGACGATACTCGTAAGGAGAGGGCAGTGCCGAACACAGGAGTTGCTGGCCAGGGTGGGGGGGAAGTGGGGAAAAAGTGGAAGCTACGCCACTCCGTGGACCCAAATGTAATAATAAATTTACTAAAATGGAAATTTTCATGATAAACAACTGATAATAAATTTCCAAAAATGAAACAAAATAAACAATAATAAATAAGCTTGTACAATATTTTTTATGAAGTAATTTCAACCACCGCCCTCCCTGCGTCATCCACTGGTAGAGGGCTGGGTGTCAGTAGTATGTGTCCCTTCTTGCCATTATATTGGGTTGACGAGAAAGGTCACCTTGGCGAACGCTTGGACCAGCAATTTCAGTAGCTCATCAGTGGAGGGTGTCGCTAAATATTCTATAGGGCAGCGCTGATTCATTCGATCGAGACTGGACATGAGCTAGGAAACCATGTCTCAGCGCCACCTCATAGGACGGAGGAATGCAGCAGGTTGCCCGCTCTCGCGAGGCAGAACAGGTATCGCTACAAATCATGTGCGCCGGGTCCAGAAATTGACGGATGCAGACAAAGAAAAACAGCCAAAAGTGAAAATCATCCATGGTTTACTCCACTTCACATCTCAATTTCACTTCTCTCTATGAGTAGGCCTGATACAAACTACTGATTCTCGGCTTAGTTATCCTGCTCTTTCTTCTGATCTCGTCCCCTAAATTATAGTTCCATCTATCCAACTGACACCTCAAAAAAAGCTTCTCGGAATTAATCGATTGTGAGTGGTTGACTTCCCCGACTTTCAGAACCCGTGGGTCCGGGAGAGGAGCAAAAAACTGGCCTATCCCACAATTTACCAACCGTCACTGCTAACGATCATAGTTATTATTATACAGAGATTGTTTTCTAAAAGATCTTTGGATTTTGAGAACCCTGGAAATTTTCAGAAATTCTATGAATCTATCCTACGTAGGTGCGTAGTTGCAAATTTTGGAAATCCAAGATGAGCTGCAGCAGAGGTTGGAATTCCTGACACCATTCCCGGTTTTAGAAAATAAGTGGCTGATTATTTCAAGGATCCAAAATGAACAGTGTTGAATTTTGAAGATCCAATCTATGCAGCCTTCCATTCTGGAAATCCAAAATAAGCAGATGCAGATTTTATGGGTGCTAGACATATGTATGTACTAAGTCTCATCAACGTTATCGCATTCTACTCTCATGGAAGGGTGAGTACTGTGAAGAATACAAAACGATGGACCTGGATTATGCAAGACGTCTTGCTATAGAAATTTAGTTGGCAAAGTCTTGCATGACAGACAGAAGAGACCAAAATTTGAGGCGAACTTTCCTGATAAAAGGAAATTTACTGAATTGCTCACTAATCGGGAAAAGGTTGAGGAAAATGGGAAAAAAAGGAAGAGAAATTGAGCCGATTTGGATCAGCTGAGATGGGAGATCTTCTATTCTTAGGTGCAGCATCCACAGCCTTGAGAGGGATGGATCAAGAAAATTCATCCAAACATTACATCATCGTGGTAGATTAATGGTAGCAATAGCAGTGATGGCAATGATAGCTTTGAGTGAGAAGCATTTTCAAACGAGCAGAAAAAAAAATGATCGTAAATCAATATCATTTTGCTAGAGCAATAAAGAGAGAGTAACACTGTCTTGGGAACGATAAGAAGAGCTCCAGAATCATGCCTTGCTAATAACCGAGTTTCTTGAACCGCTTGCTGAATCAGCAATTGAAATTGTTGAATTATTCGATTTTTAATCGCTCCTATGCATAGCACTTAGACATGCATAGCTTCATCGTTTAAGGCAATAATCCTGGATTTTGTCTCAATGTGTACATATATGAAATTATTCAAGAATCTTCCTACCCTTCAGCGGTGTAGTGTCGAGACGAGTCGTCCGTCGCGTCCCGCCTTAGCATGGGACGTTGTAGACTGGCGCGTGGAGAACTTCCTTACCTGAACAGAAGTCTATGTATGTGATAAGAATGCGTCGTTGTGAACTGCACAAAATTCGAGCGAAATCCGAGAAGCTTTCAGGGGCCGAGAATTCGCAAAAATCGGGCTGATTTGTCTTTGTGTCCACTTGGAGGCCAATAATACCAGGCGTAATTCGAAGCGCTGACTGTTGCGTAGTGTGCGAAGTGACAGCGCCCCGTCGTCTCCTCGCAACACTCGCTCTTCTCCGGCGCCCTCGTGTTTGCCGAACGTGAAAGAAGCCGACGCCTTTAAGCCGGCTACTTACACAAATATTCGACACGTCCGCTAAGCAGAAAAGGTCGCCAAAAACCCAATTAGAGTTCACTTGACGAGGCGGACCCTAATGTCTTTGGGGAGCCCAGGCAGGCCTAGGTTGTAGCAGTCGATCGAGTTGACCTAATCAATCTGCTTAGAAATTTGGCTCCCCGTGAAGAGGTAAATTCTACTTCTAGAGTACCTCTTTAATATTTGAAACTTGTTAATGAATAATTTCAGCCAAATATAAAGCGCGCTGAAAATTCGACGTCTTTATGAACGCGTTGCCACACACCGCTTGCCAAACTTTTGGTACTCTCTGAAGAAGCGATTCATAGCGAACTTTCTGATTAACAGCTTACCAAATGTACCTTCATTCTGGATTGAATTTGGTTCTAGGTGTTATAGCTTCGCTTTTACAAAATATGTATTTTACTCCATGCAGAACCCGATTCCCAATTTGCCACCCTAATACAGGGTTCGGAATATGTTCCCGGACAGAAACTTTTCTTTATATCTCATGTGAAAGCGATCCAACCAAAGCGATTTTTGTTATGATAACGTTAATTAGGAAACTTAAAAACATATTACGACTGATGTCCAATCTGGTTGGCTTTAGAATCATTACAAGCTTACAAGTACCTTGCCGGATTTCGTGGGAAGGCCACGATGTATTTGACAGCGATTTTACCCGAGAAATGGACTAGCGAGAGTTTTGGAGGACAGAGGAATTCTGTAGGATTCAGATAGGTTACGTTTGGCGGTTAAACCTTCTTTCCCTAAGAACTGGTGAACAGCTTCCAGCACATGGTCAAAAATGGTTCTGTTTTCGCAGCCTGACACTCCTGTCTCGGAGATTGTAGGGACGTTGGGTACAGGAAGTACCTGGGATAGGGGACCCGACTGTTAGGCCTAGTGGGCCTCGCGGTCCTGCGATGAGGCAGAAATATGAAATCAAAATTCCTTGTCCGAGAACATAAGCCACACCCTGTATATTCCGAACAGTGCTCGACTGTCTTCGCAGCAGAAATTCTGAGAAAAAAAAATCGCTCAAACCTTACCAAGTTAGGTGATTTGGTAAGTTGATTACAAAAGCCATTCTCCAACGTCGGAGCAAGGTTTTTTTTCTGGAAGTTTTCGGGCGGATGCAGTAGAAAAGCGCTAATATTTATTCAGCATTAGCATCTTGGTTGACTAATGTGGACAAAAAGTCCTGATTTCTCATTTTCTATTATAGATTATATTATTCAGCGGAAAATGTACTGGAACCACACCACTTTAATTCATCTTTATTACTGCTGTATTACTGTATTACCGCTAGATTTCAACTTTATTAAAGCTGAAGTGTTTTCCTTTTTCTAAATCTACTACATGGATATTCAGGAAAGAGGTGGCACAACCTGAAACGCACAAAAAGAGCCTTTTACAAGTGCACCGGCTCATTCCGAGCAGCAATCGTCAGACCTCCAGTGGTCAAATCAAGTTGAGCAAGTTCGAAATGAGTTGCAAAGGCACTCTTGCGCTTTATATTAGGGTGGTAAATTGGGAATGCGCGCTGAAGTTTCGACGTCTTTATGAATGTGCTGCCGAACACCTCCTGTCAAACATCTGGTACTGTCTGGAAGAGCCCTTCATGAAAATTTTTTGATTTACAGCGGGTCAAATATTATTCCATTTCTGAGTTTCGAAAAAAAAACTTATGAGAAGACTGACCGAATTTCGAATCCCCATTCTCAGTGTTTCATATCATTAAAGAAGGTAACACTTCAGCACAGCACCACCGCGAGTCACATAAAGGATTAAGGGAATTTTTGCTGTGATATCTAACTAAATCCGTGCGACAATCGACTACTCGGAAATGGTGCCGAACTTAGCCCTGCCCTTCATATCTGGAATCTTGTGCCGCTAAATGGCTCAAAACTTGTGCTATGGGGCGAGCTCCTGCTATCGTCGGTAAAGCTTACCATGGCAGAGAAAATTTCGAAAACCTCGACGAAACCAAAATTTGGGCGACTCGCTATTTCAGGTCACCACACTGCGACACCGAATAGGAGAACGGTCACTCTCTGCGAGGAGGACATCGAAGGTTCAACAATACTAATTCTGTATAAAAATTGAACTGAGGTGTTGTAGCTTTCTTTTAGAAAATAGTTTATTGCAGGCAAAAACGCGCAGTCCCAATTTACCATCCTGATATGTGCTTGACTTAACTTTTGGGTTTTTGCCTCAGGAACACAACCTTATGAAACCGGGTTTTTGTGGAAAAAAATGGTCTAGGCAAAAGTTAACCGTTTCAAACAGAAGTTATCAATGTTGTCGTAGGAAGAGGACCGGTACCATCACATCAAAGCCACTATAGCACCGCGACAAATCCTGCTGGAAGCTGAAGCTTCTGCAATGACTTCGTGGTATTGAGGCAGTAATGATTTTTTGTTTTATATAGTTTATTATTTTCCCATGACACGGAATCTGCAGGCAAGTTGCTGACCATAAACTTGAATGAATTTGTCCCCACGTCGAAAAACAGAAGAAAAGTGTGTGCGGAAAAGGGTTGCTAACAGGTAATGATACAAAAACACGAACAAGTTAGGAAACGGAAGTCAACACAAAGTATTTAGTAATAATACATTTTCTACAAGTAGAATAGACAGGATAACAGAACTACTTTTTTTTTTGAAAACATAGTGCGGTATCCTTGTATCCAGTTTCGGAAAAGCCTAACTGCTTAGATTTATGATGACATCATCAGGCTCATGTCTTTTATGCAGTACGTCCCTCCTTATGTTTAGCGGAAAAGAATGAACTGCGATGTTTTGGATGCCCTACTCCAGAGAATCATTTTCTGAGTCAGTGCAAGCTCTTTCAAAGCAAAGATGCTCTTCTACGGCATGTGAACATCCTTCCAGCACCGCGTGATGTCTACACTTTTGGAGAAAGAAGAACTGAGATTGCTGGATCTCTGTTATATTGAACTTGTGCGAACGTTTTTTTTTTCGAATTCCGATAAAGCGGGAGAGAAAAAAAGAGTTTAGTAGAGTGGATACTTAATCCCATAAGATGAATGAAATATATGACAGAGTTAATCAGATGATCATGGAGAGGATGGAAAAGTGTTTGATGGGATTTGGGGTGACGATTTCTGCTTTTCTGTCACCCAGACATGACTTGCGCCTGTTTGTCCTTCGTGAAGCAACACGACAGCTCTCCATCACATCCACACCTGCACAGCTCCGTATCCAGCCGAAAGATATTATGACGTCTATCACGCTTTGCTTGAACTGCATCTATTTTCCAAAACCAGATGATGATGTCCGCCAGTACAGTAACAGTGACTTATGCCGCAAAATGATGTACTTGTATAAAGCAAGGAAACGCAAAGTGGCTCAACACAGGTGTTCCCAGGCAAAGGTGAAAATAACTGGAAGGGCGGGAGCGTGTCGTCGTTCCGAGAGCGCATTTTCCGGTGATGTCCTCGAAAACCTGAACGGCGTGTTTGTCCTGACCTCATGCACATTAACTCGCATATTTGCCCGTAGATGCTTATGTTCCGCCGACAACGGCGTTGTGCCGGAAATAGCCACGGCCAACGGCCAAATCTGTGACAGTTATTTTGGAAAGATGATTGTCTAACCATATTAGCTGGAAGTCCTGATAGAACTGTAGTGTCGGAGCACCTATAAACTATTATGTATTGTAATACGACAGAAGTTCCTTCGAGCATATACTGAAATATCATAGTGCTTCAGCTTAAACAAGAAGCATTATAAGCAAAACGGAGACATTCATAAGGCATTGCATCGTTAAAGTGAAACAATGAGCCAAAACCACTAATACTAACAGAAGAAGATACAAACAGGAAAAATTGTGAAGGTGTAAGCAGAAGTGTACATGTCTGTGCTGTCGCAGGTACAGTAATAGACTCTGATATAAGCAGTGCATGCACGTGCTGAACATTCCTTGGTTATTTTTCTTGCAAACCTTTCATAGTAAAACGAAATCGTGAAAATTTTGAATGCGCAATTTCCGCTTGATGCTGTCTTGTATCTCCAGGAAATGGAGAGTTCTTAGTGACGACTCGTATTTGTTTTACTATAAATGCATATACAGAGTGTATCACAAATACAGAAGCACCCCCAAAATGACGATACCTGTATTTCATGCTGACTTCTGGCAAAAGTCTTGGTTGCCATTCAAATCAGCTTGAAAACCCTACTTTATAAAATACCACTCATTAAAAGGCTGTAATCAGCAATTAGCTCTCGTTGGGACTGTATCATAATTATAAATGCACCTTCAATGAAAAAAATACTCATACCACTCCCCACAGTAGTGGAAAGTGTCCATTACATGGATGCTAAACGCCACTTGAATTTCAACCCTCGTGAACTGAGCACCTTCAGACATCGGCTGCGCATGCTGCAAGTCCTAGCATCCGTGGGATAGAAAGCCGACCAAGTTCGCCGTCATTCGATCGTGTTTCTTAGATTTGTGAAAATCCTGATTTTCAAGGCTCAAAGTTGTCATACATATGATGGTTCAAGCAGCTGCTTTGTACCGAATGGCGCTGGGAAAGATAGTCCACATAGCGATCAATTTTGTGATGGGCGGCCCTTTTCAACTTTAGTTCAAATAGCCCGAGTGCCTTTTGACATTCCTTGCGTTCGGATTCATCATGGTACTACAATTACCTCAGCGAGTACATATTTCATGTTACTGAATCTGCCGAAAGTCATGGTTCCCCTGCACTATTTTAGTTACACTAACGGTCGGGACTATCGTAAAGCAGCAGCGCGAGAGAGACTATGTTGCCCCAATCCAGAAGCCAGCGAGACCTTGCTCCATTCGCTTCTGAAGTTGACGTGTGACGTGTCGTCATCAAGAAGGGTACCTCTTACTACATATTAGGTTGGTGCATAATTAATGCGGCTTTTTTCGCGACTTCTTTTCTCGATGAAGATTGAAGCTTTCCAATCGGACATTTTATGGAAACAATCACCTCTTTCCACTTATTTAAGGCGCTATCAAAAGCCGCGTTCACATCCGCTATAACATGCTTTAATACTTCGGGAAAAGTTGGTATGCAGCAGTCATTCCGGGATCTCAGCGAGCCTTTCGAAAATGGATCAATCAGTAGGGCTAATTTGAAAGATTGGTCGTATTCATGAGGTACGAGCTTCACAGATAAAGAAAGAAGAGGTTAGCCATCAAGTTCCGAGCACCAAGAGTTTTGGGCCGTCGTGAAGGAGGATGAAAGCTTGACAATGGGAAAGCTGTCCGAAGCCTTCAACATGGACGATTCGACCATGGTTCTTCCTCTCAAAAGGCTCAGAAAAGCATGGAGATTGGCCAAATGGGTCCGCCCAACTCTCAGACAGGAGCAATGTTCGAATTTCCACAGATTTTCTGTAGCAAGCGAACAGGCTCCATTTCTGAAGAACCTCGTCAATCCATCCTCCTTCCCTTCCACGGCTGCCAAAAGTTCATGGTCGTCGAAATTTGATCGTAGAGCTCATCCTTCATCATATGTAGGATTGTGCCTACCTACGTGAACTACTCGAACATTTCTCGAGTTGGCTGTGCCGATTTTTCTTCAGCCAAAATTCCGTTGAGATCGCGGAATGACTGCGCCGCATCTCTACCTTTCCCGGAATGGTGGAGCATGAGATGGTGAAAATGAATACTGTTTTCGATAGCAGCGCTACTATAGGAAAGAAGAGGAATATTTATATGAAAAAACCATTCAAGAAGCATTAATTTTTAAAGAGAAAAGGAGTCGCGAAAAAAGCCGCATTAATTATGCACCAACCTAATATGTACAATTCCATCAGCTTCAACTGAGTAGCCACCAATTCGAGTATCTCCACAGACACGGACAAAATTTTGAATGACTCGTGGTAAGATTACACTGCTACGTTAACATTTATATTATATCTACGAGATTGCGCTCGAAAGTTCTACAAGGGTGAGGCTGTCGCTATGCTCCATGTGAAGTATACCACCCTATGTCACCAGCCGACTGTGACAATTTTGTCTATCGACTGGGGGCATTAAAGATCGGACATCGCTAAAGAGGCGCTGACATATCATGTAGTGCTTCACACTATTCCAGATCGTGCTATGAAGCCTTCTCTTGCAAATATGCCTTCATACCAATGCCAAGGCCAGTACAGCCGATTCGCTTTGAGTGTGTGTATGTCGTAGCAGCGGCGGTGCTGCAACTCGGGCATGGGACGCGGTTGGTTCAAAAGCTGACCCTTCATCAGTGCGGCGTCTTTGGTGAGTTTTGTCGCGTTTCCCCTTGTTATCTCCTTTTTTAGTTCTGAGAACAGCTGATCATCATGTCAGTGAGTACCAAAGCACATGTCTCCTCCGATCCCAGACCAAAAATGGAAGAAAAGTGGTAGTCAACAGATGAGTATTTCTGTGTAAAGTCCTTATCGTATTCATGTTACTATCATTAGAGGATAACCTCAGTGGGTATGTTTTCACTGACAAGGGAAGGATACTTGGCCACCGTGACCATTCATGATGCGATCTGGACTACTAGATGCAGTTTTTGACTGTGATTTTGAATCCGTGGTCCAAATTTCCTGAGCGGTTCTGTATAGTTACAGCCAATCCTTTTTACGCTGACTTAACATAGAGTACTCATGTATTGGCTCCAGGATGTGCTTGTTAGCTGTTTTAGTCTCCTCAAACCACAGAGTGCTTAAGGAGAGAACAAAGGAATTGACTGTGTGGTGCCGGAGCAGCTGCCTGACGCCGATTTGAGTTTGTGTATAAGTGCCGCATTCATAGTCATTAACTAACACACTCACGGTCATCATATACGGGCTTAAATCGGGGTAAGTCAGCTGCATCGGCAGCACACTATCAACACCCTTGTTCTGTCCTGAAGCACTCTGTAGTTTGAAGACACTAGAACTGCTACCAAGAACAACCTGGAGCCAATACATAAGTACTTCATGTTAAATCAGCGCGAAAAGAAATAGCTGTAACTCACTATACAGAACTCCTCAGGAAATTTGGACTACGGATTCGAAATCAGCGTCAAAAACCGCATTTAGTAGTCCACATCTCATCAGGAATGGCCACGACCACCAAGTATCCTTCCCTTGTGAGTTCATTGTGAAAATGGTGTACGATCAACAAACCCCAGACAAATTCTATGAACTTATCAGCAATTTCGGATGAACGTTAGCGCAATGATAAAAGCTACTTCATAATATTAAAGACTCGAAACCCGCAGCATGTTTCGGTCAATTCACTTCTACAACTAGCTAACTTCACATTACGTGATTGCATGAAATTTTGGGGGAAAAGTCTAATTTACCTTCTTTTTTGAAAACTTGCTTCAAAAACAATGACACAGATGGAAATCCCATAGTTTATTACAGGAAATAGAGATCACATAGCTGACCGCAGTCGTTGCAGACGTTTCTCCAGGTTCATCGTCTCATCATCATCAAGTTCACGATAACCAAGTGTATTGGAAGGAACCTCAGGGAGGGAGGGAACAACTTGCTTCCGCGGCGAAACAGCAGCTGGAGTTGGCAGCGGCTGCTAGAACAGAACTTTTCAATGTTCGGTTCCCCATTCAAATAAATAGAACTCGAAAAGAAAGCGGAAGATATAACCAGCGCAAGGGATGAAGAGCAAAAAACCTGTTTTGATATCAAGTCGTCTAGTTCCTTCTCAAGTTCCTCTTCATCGTAAGATTTTGGAACGATAGGTATACCCATGGCTTCTTCGATCTCACGATAATCATCTATTGAATTTGCAACTTCATCCATAGTTTCATCAATCTGAAGTAGAATCCCATGGAGATACGCACGAAAAAAATTCCTCTAGCACCTTACCTTATCAGGAGTAAGACCATGCCGCGCCAGAGTAGCCTTGAAGGCTGCCGTTCCAGCTTTGTATGCATCCAACACTTCTTTATTATGCTGCAACAATCCCATCGCTTTCATTATATACTTTTTTGACGCAAACAGATATGTTCATATCCCTACCTTCGTGGACCCAAGCTGCTGCAGCATAGTTAGCAATCGCTGATATTGACCATCCTTATCGGATATGTCCTTCTGCGCACGTTTCTTCTGCCTTAGCAAGTTTGCTGCTTTAGTCTTATCTCCACTACGTAGAGATGCACGACAGTCAACATCGAGCCTGACAGAAAAATACAATTTCGACATCATAGAGGAAAGTAATCTCGAAGAAAAAGAAATACTTCTCTATCTTCTTCTCAAGCACACTGATTTCCTTCTCTACTTTGGACATGGCTCTCCTAATGTCGTGAACGCTGGCATCAGTTTCGGTGAATGTCACCGGTCCTGCACTCGTTGTGTCCTGAATTCGTTCCAATCTGGTTAGAAACAAACGGGAATTAGGAAGAAGGAGAAAATTGAGGCTGTGACATGAAAAAAAAGAACTAACGTTTGCTCAAAAAAGGCACATTATTCCGTGACACAAATAAGAAGTTATGAATACCACTCACATTGAATTGGAAATTCAAAGCAAAGTTACTTACCCTAAACTTAAGAATTTGTTCGCCGTTGCGACCTTGCCCAACAATAACGTCGCCGCGTTCCGAAAGGTCTGCTAATACGACATCAAAATTCTCCTGAAAACAGCGATGGGCAATGAACACATGTTGCGTAGGGTGTAACTTTGTTGGATGTAAACCAATAAAAACCTTTGTATGGACGATGTCGCGAGCACTGTCGTAAAATGTAGAGTATGCAACTATGCTTCCTGTTCCATCAACTTCAGATTGGAATTCTCTAGAATAGAGGTTCATCAACAAGTCAGCTTGTATCTGAAAAGAACATTGCTTTCGGAATAGAATGCAGTCGCAGCCACTAGGAACCCATAACATACACGACTATTGAAAGAAAATTTAGATTTCTCACCTTTATTGTGGGCAAATGAATATATTTCTCACAAGCTTCCGATTTCGATGAACCAAATAGCCACTCTGAGGTTTTGCTCAGTTTGGAAAAACTCCAATCCATCCAAGACGAGTGTTGCTCTTTCCATTTTGATAGAGGCATCAGTACACCGCATCTGTACACATGTTGAATATAATCGATAAGCAAAGATTGATAACTCACAACACTTGACGATGAAAAATAAAGACTATATGGTCAGAATCTAGGACAGGGTCAAGCGCACGATGGTAATTTACCAAGGCGGCTCGCCCCGGGTTGGCAGGGGGGGGGGGTCGCCTGAAGAGGGTAGTATGATAACAGCAAGGTAGGAAAGCTCGTTTTCTACCAGCGAGTTCCATGTTCGATCTCGCGAGGATGATAGTTCTGCAAACACTTCAACATGCTCTTTTTCTTTTAGTACCATGAATGACAAGTGTAAAATCGTCGGTGAGCACATTCCTCTTAAGCTTGGACTTTTTATTTGGCTCTAAATCGAATCCTAGGGTCCAATTAATATGTAGCTCAAAATGCAATTCCGTGGATGGTGTGCTAGGACCTCTGGACATGGTGCTCTGAAGCTATGGAGTCGGCTTTCCAGAATTACTCATTCTGATCCCGTCGCCCATCCCGAGCGGTTGGTACCATCGATTCTCGCTATGGTCAGGACACGGCTTTCGCAACAAACGCAGGTTACCCAGGTTTCCTCTAACCAACCTATCCCGGCTGCTATTGCGAATGATTGTCTTAACGACGAATGCACCTCTCTCTTAGTGAAAATAAAAGAAATTCTAGCAAAAAAAGCTCCTGAATCCATTCCACTTCTTAATAATTTCATTTCAAAATTTTCTTCCGTTGCAAATGAAAATGAAGAGAAGAGGAGAAGATCTGTGGTAATCTCTGGTGTCGAGGAAGCCGACAAAAAGCTGCCGGCCGTAGAGCGACAGAAGCACACGGAGATGCAGATCGAGGGAATCCTGAACGCATTGGATGTCGAAACCCGATCTGTCGAGATCTTTAGGATGGGTAAGTCCTCTCAGGGTAGGCCAAGGCTAGTAAAAGTTGTTTTCTCGTCGCGCAGTTTTTATTTCGACGCTCTAAGAAACGCACACAGACTCCGGAATTTGCCAATGTACTCCGGAATCTATTTGAGACGATCAATGACAGCTGAAGAGCGAGACAAGGACAGGACACTGCGAGCACAAGCACGCGAAATGAATGAAAAGGAAGGTGGCGGTAGGAAGATTTACGTGGTATATAAGCAAAAAATAGTAAAAGCCTCGGAGATTGGAGCCCTCAACTCGTCACTTCCAAAGAACTGAACTTTTTTCCTGACTCTCCGTCCTTTCAAAACTGTGCCCTACTCAACGCCCGAAGTTTGGTCAATAAATTACCTTCTCTTCACTATTTCCTATCTGTCTACAAACCCTCCATCCTTTTCGTTACAGAGTCATGGCTTAGCAGTAAATTCTATGATTCAGAAATTACTTCCAATCTTCCTTACAATATTCTCAGAGTAGACCGTCCTTGTAAGAGAGGAGGAGGAGTTTGTGCTCTGATTCACCATCTACTCCTATACGACGAAATTTTGATAAACTCTCAAAATCTTTTCGCCAATATTTTGTGTTTTGATGTATACCCCCCATCCTCCGAAAAACGTAGATTCGTTCTTGTCTATAGACCACCAAACTCCCTGGCGTCGCAAGATGAAGACTTGCTTGCCATCCTGTCAGATCTCTCCTCCTCAGCCTCTTGCAAGATCATTCTTCTTGGCGACTTCAATCTTGATATCTACTGGAACACTCAAACAGTCATAAGCCGTACCTCTGCTCCCTTCTTAAGACTCTTTGATGCTTTAGACCTAACCCAATTCGTCCATTTTCCTACCCGAGGGTCAAAGACACTAGATGTGATCTTGGCACCCTCTGGCACTGTTTCCGATGTGGTGTGCCACCCTCCTCTCAGTAGCTCTGATCATAATGTGATCACTTTCAAGATGTCAAATTTCGGGTCTACCCAGGAAAGCTCATACTTCCGAAATTTCAACCTTGCAAATCATGCCGCAATTACTGATGAACTTTCGCACATCAACTGGCTGGATGTGTTCCAGGATTATCTTGATATAGATGATGTTTACGAAAGGTACTGCCGTATTGTACTTGAAATTATCGAAAAATATGTTCCGATATACCTCAAACCTGCTTCGAAAGTTGTGATTTATCCTCCTCACATCAAGAATCTAATTGAACAACGTAAAAGATTATTTAGAAGTTTCTCTGATCCCACAATTTCCCCCACTTTCTCCGCAGCTACCAAAGCTCTAGAGTTCCATCTTAAACGGTTTTTAGCCTATCGTATCAGAAAACTATCACATTCAAAAAATTCTTGCAACCTTTTCGCATATGTAAAATCATGTACAAAACAGACGAAGATGAATACCGTCCTCACTGATGAAAATGGAAATAAATTCATGACAAATGAAGAGAAAGGGGAAGCGATTGCAAACTACTTCAGCACTGTGTTTAGCCGGAAGAAGGACACATGTCCCGTTTTGACCCCTTGGACAGCAGAGACTTTTCCTACCCCGTTAATTACTTCCGACACCGTGTTAAAACATTTGAAATCGCTTAAACGTTCTTGCTCGCTTACATCTGACAGAATCCCTCAAATTTTTTTATAAGAAATTTGGCAAATATCTTGCTCTCCCCCTTTCGTACATTTTCAACATATCGCTTCTTCTTGGCCAAGTACCCTCCCCATGGAAGTTAGCTATTGTAACACCAATACCCAAGTCCAATGCCGGGTCTTCAATCACAAATTTCCGTCCTATAAGTCTTTTACCAACTTCCTTGAAGATTATGGAGAAAATTATCAAGGAAGATCTTGCTCTCTGGATTGATAAATTAAACATTATTCCGCATGAGCAACACGGCTTTTTATCAGGAGCTTCGACTTGCACCCAGCTTCTTGATTGTTCCTATGAATGGAAAAACGCTTTATGTACGGGTAAAAATGTTACCATCGTTTATTTTGACCTTAGTAAAGCGTTTGACACGGTTTGCCACCTTAGTTTGTTGAGTAAGCTTGAATCTATTGGGGTCCGGGGTAACATTTTACACTGGTTCCACTCTTATCTCGAAAATAGGGCCCTATGCGTCAAACTCTCGGAATGCTCTCTTCCCAACGGTCTTGTAATTCGGGCGTGCCTCAAGGGGGTATACTGTCACCTCTACTTTTCCTCGTGTATACCCACGATCTCATACAGTGTTTAAAGAAAGACTCTAGATTGAAAGTTGCCGTCTATGCGGATGACATTAAAGTGTCGGCTATCTATAGTGAGACTGAGAAAGTTGAGGTGCAATCTGCGCTCAATGAATCAGTGAAAAGTATGTTTGAGTGGTGCGAACGTTGGAATTTGAAAATCAACTTTTCGAAAAGTT
>KN728359.1:0-16943 GCA_000816745.1 Ancylostoma duodenale | reverse complement strand
GGATCAATCCCAGCAGCACCAGGGCCAGCTAGTTGCGCTGTAAAGCCAGCAGTACCAGCAGTTGACAAAGCAGTACCGACAGGAGAGGCGGCTTTGGCGGCGACCACTTGGACACCTAAAATACGGCATAGTTAATGCACAAGTACAACCAAATTGGTTCAGGCACCACACCAAAATAAACTCCTAACCATTTGTAGGAGTACTTTGGTAAATAGGAGCTAGTTGTGCTGCGAATGGGGCCGAGACAGCGGGCGTTGACACAGCTCCAGTCGCATACCCATAAGCAGACAAATCTCCTGAAGAAGGCACACTTCTCCAGAGGTGAACGAATCTGGGGCCTGCACTATCGATGCTACATGGCAAAAATGTACATAAATACGAACAATGTTTTGATGTTGAAACCGTGTGAAACCCGAGAACATCAACTACGCAATCCAGCAGTTCCTGTGCTAATAAGAAGAGTAGTTGTGGAGATCCCGTGAAATTTGATAAAGCGAGATCCATGAGCGTCAGCAAAGTTAACTGACACTTGTTGCGTGTTAAAATACACCCTAGGGCCGCAATCCCTCTTCATAATCGCCTTCAATAATGTTTATGACTGGAATTGTCAGGGACCGCTGGCTACAATGGTATGCACAATCCCAGTGATGGAAAATTCATTTTATGATCTTCTTCTTCTGGTAGAAGATTGGTCAGTACCATGAGCGAAACAAGGGATTTCCTCAGTATGTAGTCCCTAGTTGAAACCGCACCATGTAAGAGGGTGGTGAAGGAACCCACCGCGTTGGAGAAATCTTGTGTCCTCCGCTGTCGTCTCTCTATCAACAATCTATCAAACTGAAGAGGCTCAGATACGAATTTTTCGGCATTTCTGCGCGGAACCGCTTACATCACTGTGACCAGCAACTACTGGCGATTCCAATAACATAAAAATCTTCAAAACTATTCTGGCTTTAGGCCGTATATTTAAGGTGAATGAGGATGCATTCCTTCAGCAACCCTTCATTGCTATGTTAACCCTACCACATTAATATGCATACAACTGTTTACCCAAAATCTCAATGAAATCACATGAATGGTAAAATGAGGGTAAATGCTCCTTTCTCTAAGCTCCATTGCTGAATATAGTCTCTAAAACGTCCTATCGCTCAAACAACCTAAGCCGACCACAAGGAGGGAAGGATCATTTCTGAAATACAAATTTTCAATGCAGACCATGCCCAGACCTTCAACTTAAGCGTAGCTATTTTGAAGATTACCTATAAGACACACATTTACCAATTTTCACTGAGCAGCACTAGCGAGAAAAAAGCCGAAAGTTCCTGTCCAGAATTATGATCCCATGCTCCCTTGATACTGCGAGCTCATATTCCCTCGCGAATACAACCAAATAACTTATCGCGCGAGGCACATTCTCTCACAGAAATTAGCGCGACACCTCACGCGGTCTCAATATTGATCTCTCCATGTAATGTAGTCGGCGAAAACTCACCCGCTGGTTGAGCCTGTTGCGCCTGGACCTGCATGGCAAGGAGTTGTTGCTGCTGTGCTGCTTGAGCCTGGGCAAATTGTGCCTGTTGCAGCTGTGCCTGCTGAAGTTGTGCAATTGAGTCAAGATTCTGTGCCTGAATCGGGGCTTGGTGGAGAAGAGCAGCTGAAAAATAGTAATTTTAGATAAGCCATCAAAATATGAACAAAAACAACATCAACCACATGTCATGCCCCTGTTGTTCGTGCAAATTATTCAACGACTTGTACTTTGGGATGCGCGCAACGCGCTAAGCTTGTCGAATATTGTTAAAGCAAACAGAAAGTGATGGTAAATAGTTGAAATGATTTGGGTTAGGGATACTAGTGTTACCACCCGCGGCCAATACTCATCACAACATACCCAATAGCAACAGACAACAAACAAAATCAAAGAGTAGATGGCAGATTTGAAACTTAATTTTTGGCAAACATGCAAATAGGTGGCAGCGAGGAAAGTCAGCTACACAAGGCTTGAACAAAGCGCAGGAAACAAGCCGGAACGACTTGTTCCGTACGCCATGCGCACCATCACGTTTACGTCACGATATGAGTACGGTCGCGAACGCCTTCCAGAATCTTTTACTCAAATGATAGTAGCTCGGTAGCTCAAACCAGAATCATAGGACTTCACAAATCGTCCTCAGAAATACAGCGGCGTATCCAGTGGTGGGACTCACGAACACTCCAGGGAAGGTTTTGACCTACCCAAACCTCTGATGTGGACGAGTTCTCCAGGCAAAAATGAAAGTAGTTGAATGACATGTCTCAGCTAGCGATGAATAGTAACAGCAAAGATAGAAAGGAGAATCACATCCAGAAGAACTCGTCCTCCGTGCATGAGCGGGAAGCATACAACACTCCCGGAAACGTTCATGAATCCCCCCGTAGGTGTTATAAATAGAATACATTAGGTGTGAAGCGTCATACATGCAGGGGATGGTGCGGTCGAGCTCTGCGATTGGCTAATTCGGCGGAATGGCCAATCGCAGGTCTCGGCCGCACCGGCCTTTCTAGGTATAACATTCCACACCCAAACATTTCTTAAGAGATGATTCTTAGTTGGAAGCTTCTTATCGAACAGATGTTTCCAATAATTGTACCTAGTGTAACTGTGCAGGAGAGATCTTTTCCTACGCCAATAAATGCCAAAAAAAGACGTATATCAAAAAAAAATTCGCAGTGAAGTGTTCTTTTGCATTACATGATACACTCGGGAGTGTTACTCTTAGTATCTCCTACTAGATGTTGCAAAGCAATCACATCCTACACGACCACTGGCTGAAATTTAGATTCTGGTTGGCGAAGCGACTCGACTAGGAACTAAATAAATTCACAGCAGCAGTAGCATTCACCACGAGCGTTCACCACAATTACCTAGCTGAGCCTTGCCAGCAGCGCTCTGCCCGTTCTGCATTAGGGCAGATGGGTTGCCACTAACTGCACCGGCAGCGGATGTGTTCACCGCCCCGGAACCCCCTTCCGTGAGCTTACCCAACGCCGATAGCACTAAAACTGTCGGGTTAACATCCAGATAACAGTAGCAAATGATAGAGGCAGTAATGAACACAAACCTCCGCCAAGTACCCCAAGCAAGTTCTGTTGAGGAACTTGCATTCCTGGATTGAATAGTGCAGCCAGGGCAGTTAGCGCCTGCAGATTAATGCCGCCTCCAGAAAGCTGTAAACAAAGGTAGGTACAACTAGTAGAGCGAATAAGAAGTAAAGAAATGCAGCTAGAATTCCCGACCTGTTGCAGAAGAGCGGCCTGATTCCCCAACGAAGCCAAACCAGTGGCAGCAGCTGGTGTTATAGCGCCGGTCCCTGATGCAGGCATCTTCTTCACTTCCTTTTCTCTCTGAGTGTCTGCGAATTTCACCACCAAAGGAGCAGAACAACCCTGTAAAATGATTAATGGCGCTCTGTACAAAGAAGTTATTATGATTTGATCAAAGAATGAAAGAGATGTTGGTATCGCAAGTCAGCAATTATCATAAACAATGATGGTTGATGATTTGCTTAAAAACATGTTCCAAATTTCATTGAGTGATTTTGGACGAAAAAAGTAGGGAGAAATATGAAGAAATTTACTACACAAGTAATTTGCGGTAATCGGAGGGCTACCAGTATTGAACTTCATGTCCGTTCTTTCTTTTTTTTTGTGAATTCCTTGCCAAATCTCTAAAAATAATTTCGCCCTATTCCTTGCGAAGTTACTTCAAAGCCCCTTCGTATCGTTGCACTTATTGATTCCAAAGCAATTTATAGCCCTACGGCGTTCTCATGTTGCGCATAATAAAGCGATATCGAATATAACACACCGTTTCGTCTCGTAACTCGCATATGTATGCATAAACTTTATATTGCGCCAGCAATAAACCGCTCGGACGGAGAAGGCCCTGACGTAAGCTAATACCACGCTTAGGAGTAGGAGACTCTTTGGATGCAGTGCAGTAAAAAGAGCCGAAGGATATAAAATGAAATATGATACTGGCAACCAAACCATAAATGAATAAATACTTCAACAAACAGCCCTTTACGTGAACTCTTCGTCCCAATCTTGTTGAAAACACTAATGAATGCCTATTGTGACCAATTGGATGACGCAGCTGTTAGGTAAAGATAGGAGAGCTAACCAATATCGAAACTTAATTAGGGTTCGTTTTTATAAGAGTAACTTCTCAGCCGACTGGTCCACAACCTGCCTTCTCATAACAACAAGCGCTAGATCTTCAAAAAAAAAAACCGAGAAGGCGGCAGTGGAAAAATCTATGGCGCTGCTCTCGCTAAACTATAGGCCCAAAATATGTAGTAAGCGCGCCGCTATCCTCAACTTTAAAAAGAGAAAAAAAAAGAAAGTAAGAGCTGAAGAACTGCATGACCCCCTATCCGAAAATAATTACACATTCTTTCAACAACAATAACCACAGAAACACATTCGCCCAAAAAAGGATGATATAACCTTTCCTAATTAAATTTCATTGATAAACATGAACAAGCAAATACATAAGACAGTACGTGAACATGCACACCCGTACAAACCTCACATGAATGCGCGCTCATTTTACAAAAAAAAGAACACCCAAATAAAATAATTTCAAGAGAAATAAAAAGAAAACACGGAGACAAATGCCACAAAAATGCCTAACGATCACCAGAGTTTCACTAGCAAACCCGAACATAAGCGTGTGGGCGCGACACATGTACATATGTTGTGGTGTGTTGCTGACTCAAAAGGGAGAAGTGAGCCGTAAATGGGAACTGAAACGCTACCTCCATCGTGGTCGAATGATGCATATCTTTGATAGCTGCCAACGCACTGGTGCGAAGCGTATACGTAACGAACGCGCATCCTGCAAAAGACGCCAAGCTCACATAACAGACACAACGTGAGATAAGAGACCATCATCTAGTGTACAAGTACAGGTCACATGGACTGCTTCAGAACAAATTTCTAAATAGGATAGATCTTTGGGGGGAAGAGTGATACAATGCAACATGTTAGTGAAGCCGTATGGTTTCTTGAAAAAATCAGATCAGTCTAAAATAGCCAGTCTCGGCTAATGCTCAGAAACATTGTCCAACCTCTTCTTTTGAAAAAAAAATTCTAACCTAGTATAAAAAGAATTTACTAATATTCTTTAGTGCTATGAGATTTCTAGACCCTTTAAATGAGTCGATCAATATGTACTCATTTCTCAAAATATATCCCCCTCTTCTTAGTTTTAATCCAAGTGAAGAACCAGACATTCAAGTAATGCGAAAGCATGATTCAAGACGAACTGCTCACCTAACAACGGAAGGGCAAGAAGTTAACCCAGCAGATCAAAACGAAATCCATGTGGTTCGGAACTTTGCCTAACAAGGTGATACGAAACGTATAGCATTTTTGCCCTAGGGTTGTTTGAAGAAGAATACCAAAATGCAAAATGGATCCAAATCATGAACTTCTGCTTAAAAGTCCTCGGACCTCCTCGGACCGGATGCATAATCGAGATTACGCATGGTAAATGTGGCACGCCTGTTGAAGTACCCAAATTTACCCTCTAGCTAGCAGTCATCAACACGGTTCCAGATATGTGACGTTGTCTACACTACGCTGCTATCCATGGCTAACTATAGTTTCAACCACATGCACCAAGTTTTAGGCATCAGACTACCCATCCCTCAAATGATGTACCCGGACCCAGTAAGGTAAACACTCGACCATGCCATCAATGAAAACTTGGTGCAAGCAGCGCCATAGCTGCGACGCAGAAAATTGCCCAACTTTCCAGGTGGCTAGGACAAAAACGGCAAACATTCTGTAGCACCTTGTTAAGCAAATTTTCAAACCAGACAGGCACGAGTTTGATTTTCTAGGTTAAACTTTTGTGCTTTCGAAAACCCCTTCCACACCCTTTTTTCTAACATACGTAATCTTTACCAGTTCCACCACTACGTATACAGAGAGGTTGGACAATGTCCTGAAATTTTTCATTTTCATGACCAATCTGTAAATTATGGACAGAAAGCCATGCTGGGGCACAGCGGAGCACGCGATGACAAAGAAAAAACATCACATGACCACGTACGTTGTTCGCTAACATTACACAGACATTGTAAATGGTAATTCGCGACTAGACAAGTTCGATGCCGAAACTGAAAATGATGTCTGGGGCAACAGATTAATGGAACAGCAGCAGATTTTCCTAGAAGTTGCATCATATGCAAGAAAAGGCGCCGAGTACTTCCGGTTTCCGCGGCTTGAAAGGACAAAATATCCTCCTCAACTCACCTCTGCTCTTCCCGTCTGCTTCCCTTAACACAGTGCATTCTTCAATATGGCCAAATTTCGCAAAATAATTGCGAATGTCGTCTTCATTATGCTTTTTAGACAATTGGCCAATGAACAGTTTCCTCTCTGAATAAAATAACATAATTTGATGGCAATTTCCCAAGCTACATGAGAAAATCAGACCATAGGTCAAAAACCACACCGTTTCTGTTTTCCGTATCGGCCGGCTTCATCTGAACGGGATGATGCATACCATCAATAATCTCAATGTTATGCAAAGCACTCTGGGCTGCAATCGCATCCTTTCGATGATAAAATGTGACGAAGCAGCACCCTGAAACATGTGGATAATCGCGATACACAAAAGAACCTTGATGTTTGCGTTATGATAAGGTTTCTTGCATGAAAGATATCAAGACGAACCTCTGCTAACTTGCGTTTGTCGATCTCGCAAAATGTTCAGTGAAAACACCGGGCCGTACTTCTCAAAGAGCTTTCGACAATCGGGTTCATTCCAGTGACGAGGTATCTGGAAGGAGCAAAAGATGACCACATGGAAAACGGGTTGAAATAAGGATCCATAACACTGATCGATCATTTACAATCACATCCTTTCAGAAGTAAAAGTTCAACCAATGGTTCAAGCGGCAAGGTCTTCGAATTTCGAAATAAATGTGGTGAGGGAGGCAAGCCTTCATCTACTCCACCAGCTCGGTTTCAGTCCCAGTGCAGCAAATTATTGCAGCAAATTACAGGTAATGCTTGGTTGCTGCCATGATTTCACAACGAATGCTCTTTTGACAAGGACACCAGCGTTCTCAGTATGTAATTTTCTTCAAGCTGCCTGCTCTCTCATTCCTGGAGCGTGTTCTTATGTTTTTACACTCTTGCTCCTAAACTACCTCGAAAGTCAACAACAGGGGTGTTTGATATGTTAGGATGGTCCGTTTAGGTTGACTTACAACTCTACTAAACTACTCTCACTTTATGGACGAGCTAAGTGGATGAATAACTCCACGAATTGCTCCGGGACATCGATGGCCCCGTGTGAGAGCAAAGAATAAATGGCCTCAAAGAGTGAATCAGATCCCTCACAACTCCGCAAGGCAATTCAGCGACCACCCGGCGAATACTTGTGCATTTCCCAAAGCGATGACAGCGTGGGAAAGCTATAGGCGGATTATGCGCGACTTTGCCCGTAGCCGACGGCAATTTCCGTCTGTATGCTGGCCGCTCCGTTGGCCAACTTTGCACCTCAAAAACAAATCGATCATTTGCCAGCCAGCACTCGTCCACCAGAGACACTTGACGAATTGGTAGGAGCTCGTGACACATCCGTAAACGAAGCATCGTGTGCTACGATTCGTGGGAAAACAGCCACGCAATTCATTCATCCGACTATTGTGATTACAGCATGGATTTTGATCCATGAACTGAAGCGATAAAACTTCCGATATTTTAACAGCCCTCGCGGAAATTGGCTAGTTAGCCTCGTTCAGATTTTTTCCGAATTAGACACATTCTTTCATCTCTGGTCTTTTGCCTCTCGCCAGAGGCTTGATTCTTCAATGTCCAGCTTGCCTAAATGGCCTGGGAGATATCTGCCAAGAGCTATCGTGCAGATATCATCTCCAAAAACCACACTCTATGCATATATAAGTAGGTGCTAAGACCTCCGAATTATTTTCAGCTTAACTGTGAGTTTCAATGAGTTCTAGTGGAATTTTTTGACAGCATAAATCAGAAGGTTAGATTTTGCTAGGATAGACATCCAGGAACCGTGCCTCAGCATTCCTCAAATGACCGTTGACAAATTCCATTTAATCCTGAACCACCAGCCACAGTTGCGATGCAGGCGAATATCCGAAAATAAAAGCAAAGCGATGCGAGGTGTGATGGCGAGGAGCTTGACCTCAATCGGACATTGGGTCCGGCTCCGGCTACTAGTCCCACCGTATAGCCGAAGGAATGCCAACCAGCCCCCGTCGAACTCATCTCTTGACCTCGTTCTGATAGAGGTCGCCATATCTTGTCCGCCCCTATCGTCGCATGCACCACATACACCTATGAGACATCAAAATTGTCATCGGTCTCGGTTCCACTACCACCCAACAGCTCCTAAGAGTTGGAAGACATGTCTCAAAGAATACAAAATCAAAACGCTAATCTGCACTCTTGGTCATTAGACATAGTTTATGTTGACATATATGTATGGTGACAGATATTTGCAGGGTATATGCTACAGCAACACTCTCTTCAACGAAACATTCCATTAATCATTCATAAACTTCGATGCGAGCCACTCAATCAACAACTAAATTTATAGCATTCGCATGCAAGAAGCAGTAATGCATCTATATGAATTTCTCCACTTTCTCTCACTTCTGTCCATGGATGTTATTTAAGGCAAAGTCGGGAGAAACATGACATTATTAAGGGCAAAATTCTGGCAAAAATGTAAGTTAGTAAAAAGGTAAGTCAAAACAGCTCCTGTCATTCACTACATTACAATTTCCACTAGATCTAGCAGATAACTAACTACAAAAAAAGAATCGTAGCAAACACTAAATTGAGGTATTCATGGTCGCTACCAAGAAAGTGAACATCTGAAGTAATAATGTGGGACGTAAATATGGGTAGTAGTAATAAAATGGGATATAAATATAGGCCTCGAATGATAGGTCTTTTGAAAACATATTCCAGACGACAGACTCTCGCCACGCTGTTTCATATCCGAATTCCCAAGTGCATTTGTGAGACGTCGTCCCTTTTTTAAAAAAAACATACTAAGCCACCTCTTTGGACTGAGACAGAATGACGGCTTTTTAACAACAAAAACTCCGCTTTCGTGGGTGAGGTGTCCAAAAACTGCCCAAAATGTGAGAAAAATCGTCCAGCCGTCATTAAGACCCCATGTCAATCATTTGATTATCTTGTCCCCGTTCTCGAATCGATTGGTCGAACGATACGGGCGACCGCATCGCGACACTGTTCTAGGAAGAAAACGAGTTGTACGGATTGTATCCGTACCGTATCCTGGATACGACAACCTACAACCAATACCTTAACGAGAAGACCTCTGCGGCTAATTATTCAGCTCTTTTCGTTGATCATAAAAAGCTGCAAGGACAGAAACAGAGCAGAAAACGCACTAAAATTGCCTGTGCTTTGCTTAGCCCCACTAAAAAACCTCAAAAATAGCTAGTAGTGTTGCCGCTGATGAAGTGAGTTATCTAATAAATGTCTCATACACGATGTACGCAGATAAATGTAACAGAATATACACAAGGAGCAGAACAGGCAGGGAAACAGTTGTTCTTTCTCCACATCTCAGGGAAAATCATAAGTTGAACCCCTCATGAAGCCATGCGCATGGCCTCAACACAGTGCTTACAAAAACTCAAAACATTGCTGTCCTATTTTTTTTTTTGCGTAAAGCCAGCTAAGTAACCTACCTGTCCAACAAACATCTTTATCGTGTCTGGATCAGGATCCAGTGGTGTGGTAGCAGCGGTAGTTGCTGTCTCAGCGGTAGTTGTAGTGTTCATGTCTTCGCCCATTGTAAATGGCTAAAATGCACTTGACTAATGTGAACCATTTCAAACTTTACACAAACATGTCCGAGTTAATAATGAAAACGCGAACGACATCCACTTATACTCCCGACAAGCGAATGGAAGCAGCCAGCTAATGTTGTGGCTATTGTAACGATGACAAACTCTGTGCCAGGGCGGAATATGGCACGCACGTACGAATACTGTGGAAAATTGGATGGAATTCGGAAAGATGCACTGATATTACACAAGATTCACTTCTCAACGCTAGACGCTGATGGTGTTATTTTTCAAACAATTCAAAAGAAGAAGACGCTTGCAGCCGTCGAAGGAACCATACACGTCAAATCAATCCAATACGTAAACAAGTATGGCTTGGAAAACACAAGTGGACGCGCTTATTGTTGGTAGTGAGAATAACAAGACTGGAACTGGAGTGCAAGTAAGAGTAAAACTCGTAGGAGTTGATTAAGGCTGAGTCTCCGCTCACGAATATGACAATTGAAACAGATTCAGAAGCAAGAATTATTTGAAGAAGTCACCCCGGCAGGAAATGCGAACGTTGTGTGGCACAGAAAAAGCCTAAGTTCAACGTAGTTGCTTCCTGAAAAGCAGTGAAGCACCAAGAGAAGCAATTTCTGCAGATAAGAGTCCGACAAAAAACGCTTGAAAACAAACTCAGGAAATCCATGTTGCACGGATGTGTAACATAACATAACAAGCACCAATTCTAGCTTCACAATGATTTTATGAATTTATTTTTATTTTTAATTTATGAAATTGGAAAGGAGTCCAAAGCCCAGTTGCCGAAGTGACACCTAGTTGCCAATACCATGCCCAATTTATTACTTTCAGGCAGGGAAATCCCATTCTATCATATCGTAGCTTTTGGGGAGAGGATCTGCTTTGCTAATATTTTGAAAATATTCAACTTGATCGAAGTTTTATGGTACATGCAGAGAAATCTAAGGAAAATTCAAACAGGAAATGAATGTAGAGTGGATCTGTACCTTAATGAAGGACTAGTTAACTTCCAGACACAGCTCCAGAAAAGCTAAATCCAGATCCAGACCAGCTAGCGCCTTGCGCTACAAGCAACTTGAGAAAACCTCCGAATAAACCGGCTGATTGAGAAACAAGTGGTAAAATGGGGACGATGCGCCTGGTTGAATTGGGAAGTGGATTTGCTCGTCGGCGCGATTAGGCTACGACAAATGAAGAAGAGGGTTTAGAGTGCACTGATGAAATCGAGTCGCAACAAATGCGATAAAGCTAGCGGGGCAAAGAGGTAAGAGACCAGGGCGCTTCAGTCCATCAGCTTACCCTATCATACATGAAAAAGAAACTGGTCAAACCCATCAACCTCCCCGTGGTAGTCGTATAAACGTCGTGTCGTTAGGAGCAAGGGGACGAGCGCCATTACTACAGGCCCGAACGAACGTGAGGAGGGGCGGTACGCCGTCTTCTTACAACGCTCCGCACAGCAGCATTCGTCCGCACCAACAGCGATCCAGGGGCGGATCCAACAAGCCGAAATCATTCAAACTTAGGAAACGCATGCGCGTAGCACGGAGGAACTAGTGTCGACATCTCAGTGCAACATGTGTTTAGGAGCAGGATAGAGGACGGAAAGCTTTTACGAAGAAATCGGTGGGAATCCTACAGCTATGCAGATAGAATGTACAACAAGAGAGGTTTTACAAAACTAGCGCACTGCATTACTAATGAATCCACGCTCAAAATACTGAAGGAAACTTTGGAAAGCCAGGCCAGCAGCAACAAACATTCTCATTAGAAAAGTTCAATATGAAGTGAAAGTATAATAGAAAGATTATGAACAATCTTGACCAGGTAATTCTGAATACTTATTCTTCCACGCCTTCAACTACATCGTATAGGCATAGAGAACTACAGAGTTGGGTGCTGTCTCATCTCAATGTAATACCGAAGAGGAAAAAGAAAAATACGTGCATATTTGTACATTCGCATTACATACAATAACTAAGGGTATTGAGCCCGACGTAGCCATGTGTCAAAGAATAAGGCTACACGGATGAAATCAAGCGTGTCAGACGTTCGCATTCGGTTGCGTGAAAAGAATATGCACCAGCAGAGTGGAATTTTCAAACAGTGTGTTCACCAGAATCACAGCTATTCGTGAAAAATCTTCAATCAACGACAATGATCTAAGGCGGGTGGGTGGGAATACATGAGCGGTATACAAGGCGCGTTACCCTAGCCATAAAACAGAGCAATTCGAGTAAATTTGATATACCCTCAGCAGATTTTTCAGGCTTTGCGTCATTCCCATTTAAACACAACCACAACACAAAATAGGGTACTAGAATTTAAGCACTTACTCGTTATGACATGACATGATGCAAAGGTGAGTCATACCCGATGAACGGCAAAGAAAAAAAAGATTTACAACAGAATGTCCATTCAATTCAGAATGAACTCATACAGAACGATTCAGACTGAAGTGAGCTATTGGATAGCTATGAATGTTTAAGATTTCTCCAACAAGAACATGAAAAGACTAGTATGAGAGCAAGTGCTCTGCGTGTAATAACAACTCAATAACAATTCAAAGCAATTGCAAGCGGCTTGGATAGTCAACTACGCAATTGAGACGAAATGGGCAGAGAAATTTGCGTGCTAAGCACGTGATAGCACTGAACGACATATTTTCTAAGAGGTTCTGGTATAGGAAACCGAGCCGGCCGCTGAGAAATTCGATTAACTACGGGACAATTTAAGTCTCGAGATTGGAGGCGCGCACGACAACGACAAAATGCAGGTGGAAATGGAATGGCAAAATGAACCGTAGTTGGGTGTAGTAACGAGGAGAAGACCAGTGAAAGGGTCGAAAGAGGAAGAAGAAGTCAGGGAAATTCGATAAAAGTTAGTGAGAAAGAGGATCTTGTTGCTGTTTTCGTTACGAAACAGAACAGCGGTGTTGTACTAATAATAAAGAGGAAGTAATCGATGAGGTGAAATGTAAGACAGCCATGAAGTTACACAAAGACACAACTTGCCGAGTGTCTTTTTTACTGGGCAGAAGTAGAAAGACGGAAATTTTAGTTCAATTTTTTTCATTTTTGTTGAATGTTCCAGTCGAGATAACGGCTAAGATGGCAGTTCTTTCACTTTGAATCGAGCAAAAGTGACAAATACAGTAAAGATATTCGATTCAATATGAAAGCTGAACCAACCACAACGTCTTCGCAACAGGAGCTCTTGCTGTGAAAAGCAGTCGTCGAATGACGTTGCACTGCCAACAAGCCTCGAGCAAGTGATAAGCATTCAGAGATAAGCGCTAGACAGGTGAGCACTTGTCGTAACAGAAGATAACTCGTCCGCACACACCAAAGACGAACACAGAAAGAAACGTGCACGAAATTCGCCTCGTCCCGTGAAAACATTCACGGATACATTCAAAGAATAATGAAATATCGATGAAATGACAGTATAACGAGAAAACAAGAAAGAGGGTCGCACCAAAATTCTGAGCAGGATTCTTTCGAAGAGAACCCATGTTGTTTGTGAACAAGACGAGACATATTCGATACGACCATGAAGGAGGGAACGGAAAACAAGCCAGAAAACAATAGCTCATCCATAGACAGGCGCTAGGTCGATAAGAAAAGACGTGTTCGTTGAAAAAAAACGTAAATGGGGAAAAACTTCTCGAAGTGTTTAGTGCAAGGCTTTTTTATTGTATTGAAGTGGTTGGTTCATTTAACAAAAGTGCCGCATATAGGTGCAGGTTGAGAAGAAATCAAAGCAGAATTAACCTGCGCGAGGGAGAAAGAAATAAATCGAAGAATGGGAAGAAAACTAATAGTTAAGCGTACAGAACAGGGTATATCACATAAAAATGGGGAAGAAGAAAGTGAGAGAAAAGCCACAAAGAAGCATTGCCGAATTCGCGAAGTTCACGCTCATAAAAGTTCAGAACAGCTCATGAAGTCCTAAAAACGTTTACAGCATTGCCCGTCGAATAAAATTCCTGGTTAACCGATCATGGGAAAGGAAGCTCGTTGGGAAAAGTTTAGAAATATAATTTCCAGCATCTGTACTGCAGAAATTGCATGAAAGTTGTTCTTCCCAAAAAACCAGAGGTTTTCCTGCTCGTTTGCACAACGATGTACATATTAACACCATCCATCACGGCTGCTGAGCATACAAGAATGAAGCTGTAAACATATGCCGCCTCCGCCTTGTAGCTAAATCAAAGTGCTAGTTTTTAATGTTTAATGTGATGGATTACATAAATACGGCTCTGCTGCTTCTAATTGAAGTTCAATAGGCACGAACTCTGAACTCTTCCTGTGGTTCCTAGATGCGACATGTTCCTTGTAGTGACTACATATATATTTAGTCAGAACCGAATAACGTATTGAATGTGTTTTCGAATCAAAATATTCATCCCTAAATATGTCGGAAAATCGAATCTGGTAACAAAGGATAGCAGCACAGTCTAGGAAGAAAGGTGAGAAGGGCTGCCGGCCCTTCGCTTTTCGAATATTTGGTTAGTAAACTATTGATTAAAACAGCCAAACAACACGTTTTTATTCGATCAAAATGAGAGCGACTAGATAGAATAGTGACTTAGTAGACTAGATAAAATAATGACTTAGTATAGCTGAAAACAGAGCAACTAGTAATAAGAATGGCATGTAAACACAGGAGCATAGCTAAGGCTTATAAGTGGATAATGGTCACGTATTATCTGGACTAGGTTACCAAGAAAGATTAGACTCTCTTATCTCTACAGGTAGTACAGTCAATTCACGCACGATGAGATGTTCATACTCATTTATATCAAAGCAGTTATTTCTCCCAGAATGATCGTTGCAGTGATTACTTCTTTCATACTAGTAACATGGCAACACCTGAGTAATTCCCGCGATTGCTAGGAAATTCATTTCATGTTCTCCTAGAGTCTTGAATCAATAACTCAGTCATATAGCTCCGAGAAATAGAATTGTTGCATCTTTCAGTGCAGTAACCTTGATGGAAATAAGAGCGCTAGGCGAAATTCATCTTTGACAGATCGCGCACGTGCCGTGATTTGCAGCTGGAGGTAGCTCTGTTTGAAATAACACCATTAATTAACACTATTTTGATAGATACCCAGAAATTTGCCGCGGAAACACTTACTGCCAAAAAAAGTTCAATTTTAAGGGGATGGAAAGGAATTAACAGAACTTTCTCAAGGTCACATGCTGTTCTTCGACAAACTTTTCATGATAGGATGAAAAATGAGAGATAGAGGGTGTGGCGCTGCAACGACCAACAGCGAAAATAGAAACGTGATTGTGGGTATCCTAGCAATTCAGCCCAAAGGACATGCGGATGTTCGCCACTAGTGAACATTATTAAGGCCATTTAATAAAGTATAAACACAATTCTGCGAGTACAATGTGTTATTGAGCCCAGCTTTGGGCGATTGAGATGTTTCACTGATAAAAGGTGATTTCAGTTCTTACCCTAGAACAGACAAAAAACAGTTTGAAGCGAAAGAGAAAAACGCCCGAAAACCAGCCAGAGAGACAAGAAGAGATATCCTACATATTTTCCCACTGTCATAGCTATACGAATTCCCCATCACAGTATGGACGGAAGTCCTTTACATCAGTGCGATCATAGGATGAAGAAAAAGTGCTTGAACACATGGCAAACCGACAGCCAACAGCTGGCGAACCACTAGGATACGGAAACGTATACGGTTTGGAAGAAGTTTAAAAAAGATGATGAAAACTGGAAAGAAAAGCCTATCCACCAAGATGGGAATAATAAGGAACTCCCATAGAAATAATTGGTTCCGGGAGAAAGAAATAAACACTGTGGGAAAAAATAGGCTACATGTCTTCGCTATGCCATATACAAACTAGAATAAGAAGGGGGAAAACTAGCATAAAGTTATGGACTCTTCATACTTACTTGGCATTAAAAAAGATGGAAATAATAAGAAAATCGCCGAATAAATGAACTGCAGGAAATATACATGAAAAAAAATCGGGAAAGTAAAGTATCGCTTCCAGAAAAGTCAATAACGATTTCAACATAACCACAGAAGCTGAGTAAAGTAGCGAATAGCTATAGCGATTCAAATTAAATAAAGCAGGACGATGACAAACAAAAGAAGGCTGAACAAAGTTCACGAGCAGCTGTAAACCGCCACGAGTGTTAATTGGGCAGAAAAATACTCACCATCCACGAAGAAATTGACGTCAGAGTATAGAGACCCAAGGCAGAGGGATAACTGGGATAAATATCAGCAGAAACTACTGAAAAACATTAACAAACAACGACAAACAGAACGCGTGAACTAACGTAACCGCAGCGCAAAAGCATCGAAACTGGCGTGCAGAGCGCAGAGAACGAGAGCGGGGGCAGAGACGCAGAGACGGCAGACCTCGTCGTCGCACAACAGCCGCCACGACGGCGAGGCCAGCGATAAACGACGACCGTCGGATGCCCCGATAAGATCGATATCGATCGAATTGGTGGCGATATCGATCGCTTGTTGCTTTGGCATGGAACGGTGCAAGTACACCAATTTGGGCAGTTCTGGCAGCAGAGTTGGCAGGGTATCCAGCAATCGCAAGGATTTCAATCCTAGCACTTTAGCGTGTTCCAGGTCAGCACGTACCGTTTTCGTCCATAGTTCACAGTTTTTAGTGTGAAATGTGGACGTGAACGCGCTGCTGCGGCAACTGACTAAGGGCGCGGCATTACCCTCAAGAAGCCGGCCCCACAACATTCGCGGCACCTAGCCTACAATTATTTCCGCGTGCTACTGTAACCACGCAGAACAGCAATCGAACGAACAGACGGGAGTATTGTCCTGTGTCGGGGACTATAAGACGAGTTCTTAAATTGTTTTCCTTGTTTCCGAGGGTGCAATTCTAAAAGGCAGCATTCATGGAAGCAATCAATTCTGGAATAACTCGTGTTTCATGCATTCGTTTGGTAGCATAAACGGTTGTCGCCCATCTGCAAAGATATTGTAGCGAAGGCCATGAACACGGCTCGTTGATATGAGCTTTACGCTAAACGACGCGCCAGCTTACGAAA